>JBBPBX010038518.1:0-30354 GCA_038048925.1 Garcialebias charrua
ATATATATATGTACATTATAACCTATATCCAAAAAAGCTAAGTCTGGTCCTCTGGACATTCAAAAAACAAAACAAAACAAAGCAAAAAAACAACAACTGTAGAAACGTTTCGTCTTTCGTCCGAAAGACTTCCTCAGTCTTAGCTTTTTTAGATTTTTCTACCTGGATTATTGAGCATGCATCAGGGTATTATAACCTATAATTTCATTTGAGCTGCTTCCTTCAGGGCGAAGGTACGGCCTTCCTTTATTCTAGAAGAAACAGAACAAAATTTTCTTTCATACCACAAGCAATTAAATCAATAAATAATACTACGGTATCATGACTTACTGAGCACAAATGTCTTGACTACACCTTCTGCAACCTTTTGGCTGACTGACAATTCCACCTTCAGATAAAAGTGACCAATACAATCCCACCTTCAGATAAAAGTGGCCAATACAGGTAGTCCTCGACTTACGGCGTTTCGGCTATACGAACGGGTGTAGAAATGGAACTCGTTCGTAAGTCGGGGATCACCTGTACAATCCCGTCTTCAGATAAAAGTGACCAATACAATCCCACCTTCAGATAAAAGTGGCCAATACAGGTAGTCCTCGACTTACGGCGTTTCGGCTATACGAACGGGTGTAGAAATGGAACTCGTTCGTAAGTCGGGGATCACCTGTACAATCCCGCCTTCAGATAAAAGTGACCAATACAATCCCACCTTCAGATAAAAGTGGCCAATACAGGTAGTCCTCGACTTACGGCGTTTCGGCTATACGAACGGGTGTAGAAATGGAACTCGTTCGTAAGTCGGGGATCACCTGTACAATCCCACCTTCAGATAAAAGTGGCCAATACAGGTAGTCCTCGACTTACGGCGTTTCGGCTATACGAACGGGTGTAGAAATGGAACTCGTTCGTAAGTCGGGGATCACCTGTACAATCCCGCCTTCAGATAAAAGTGACCAATACAATCCCACCTTCAGATAAAAGTGGCCAATACAGGTAGTCCTCGACTTACGGCGTTTCGGCTATACGAACGGGTGTAGAAATGGAACTCGTTCGTAAGTCGGGGATCACCTGTACAATCCCGCCTTCAGATAAAAGTGACCAATACAGGTAGTCCTCGACTTACGGCGTTTCGGCTATACGAACGGGTGTAGAAATGGAACTCGTTCGTAAGTCGGGGATCACCTGTACAATCCCGCCTTCAGATAAAAGTGACCAATACAATCCCACCTTCAGATAAAAGTGGCCAATACAGGTAGTCCTCGACTTACGGCGTTTCGGCTATACGAATGGGTGTAGAAATGGAACTCGTTCGTAAGTCGGGGATCACCTGTACAATCCCGCCTTCAGATAAAAGTGACCAATACAATCACATTATACATATATACATATATACATATATATATATATATATATATATATATATATATATATTATATATATATACTATATATATATATATATATATATTTATATATTTATATACACGACCCTGTGTACATACTCTCGTTTTCATCACATGTACCACATGTGGTGCAAATGACGATAAAGACTCTCTGACTCTCTGACTCTGATATATAAATATGCCCCCAAGGCCTCATCCACACCAACAGAATGGCCTCATATACATACCAATGGCTGCAAAAATGCTAATTCAATGAGCCATTTGACTAACTCCCATGGGAACTATAGTTAGAATATCCGAATGGCTCACATGTGGTAGTGCTAGTGTTAATCAACAATTCATTAAATTACATCACAACATTTGTATAGTCCCCGACTTACGAGCGAGTTCCGTTCCTGCGAGGTGCTCGTAAGACGAAATCTCGTAGGTCGGAACGCGTCGCACGTGGCTATCTCGTGAAACCAGATTTTCGCTCGTAACTCGGAAAAAAGACGCTAGCGCTGCGGCGCACACCCGTTTATCAACATGAGACTAAACAAGCATACATACGGATCCTTAAACATGCACAGAACTTTATTTACAAGCAGTTAGCTAACACATTACACCACACATTCATCTATAAACACATACCTGTACAGTATTTTCTGTACAACACTACTGTTCTGCATAGCACTTTCAATAATAAAAAACCCTATAAAAACAAAGTGCCTTAGTGCCAAGTCCAAGTACTTTAAAAAAGTTATTTATCAGCACAGATACAGCATAGAAAAGAACATTCCCTTACTTTGATTGAATAACCAAGTCGCACCCATATGACATCATGTGACACCATGTGTCACATCCATCAGAAACCAGTGATATGCCTCAGAAACAAGTCACACCCATCAGAAACAATTCAAACCCATCAGAAACATGTTGCAAACAAACATCAGAAGCAAGTGACATCCTCCAGAAAGATGTTGCAAGCATCATGTTTAAAAAACAACAGTGCCATAGTGTCCAGTCCAGGAACTTAAAAAGGTAGAACCAGCCAGCACAGAAACAGCATAGAAAAGAAAAGTTCCCTTACTTCGATTGAAGTGGAGGTAGACAGTCTTTTTGGTTGTCAAAACTTGCTGGTCAAACCTGGATCAGATGGGACTGCTTATTCATTGAGCAACTGAAGCAGTTCATCAATGACGGGGGACATGTGAGTCCAGAAAGGCAGAGGTAAGATGTGAGTTCACGTCAAGTGTTTGATCCTGATGTGAGGATGTAGAAGTATGCAGAAGTGGGCAGATGACTGGAGTCACTGTGATGTACAGTTGATGGATGCAGGAGAGCAGTGAGGATGGAGCAGAGCAAGCATGAGTCTCACTGTTATGAAGAACACAGTCATGTGTAAGTTAACATAACTGAAACATATGAAACCACACAGACAAGTTGTTGGGTGTGCTTACAGTGATGGAAATGAAGCTGATTTCAGCTGGAGCATGTCAGATCAGGAGGTCAGACTTGTTGAGGTGTCTGACATCGGTCAGTGTGATGTCACTGGAGGCAGGAGAGGATGCAGCAGAGCAAGCACGGGTCTCACTGTTATGAAGAACACAGTCATGTAAGATATATGGTCAGTATTAAACTGATACACTTTACCTTAATTAATTACCTATTCAGATTGAATAGTAATTCATGGATTATGTTCTTTTTTCAGGTTTACCAAATATTTCTGTGATCATTTATGATGGACAATAAACCATAAAGCCATAAAGTGACAATGGAAACGTCGATTTAGTCAGTATGCCAAAGACACTACCTTTTATTTAAAATAAATCAACTAAAATTAACGCCAATGTACACTTGATTGATTTATTTCAATTTCTTACAAATTAAACACATCAGCACATTTAATTGTAACAACAGACATAAGTAATGATGACAATAATACTTTTTATCTGTAGGCTCTTATCTTAAGAAGTAGTTACCAGCATAGAATGAGGTAAAAGGAGAGGTTGAAGAAGAATAGATAAAGGATGTAGAGATGGAAGTTTAAAGGAAGTTATCTATTTTGAGTTTAACCAGATTGACACTTCTCCATACGAAAACCAGCTCGACTCTATCGCACGTTCCAGTAAACATCAGCAACTCTGTACCTGTTAGACGTTCCGTCTCGGTTGGTAGAGTTGAAGCAGTCTGGGACTCACAAGTCGTAGGCCCGTGAAGTCCAGTTATACCTCGGCGTGTTTATGAATTCAACGTGTCGTTGCAGCCTGCTTTCTCCATCAGAAACAATGTCATGTCCTGATTAGTTTCAAAATAAAGCGTTCCTCAGGAAAGTTCATCAAGAACAAGGGAGCTTTTGCTCTGTGAACTTATGGAGGCATCCATAAGTCCCAGCTGATAAGCCAGTCTTTGACTCGTGACTGAACCTATCCAGCTGTCAAGACAGAGAGATGTCAGGTCTCGCTGTCATTCCAACTCTGAAGCGTTTACGGAAGCAAACGCTTTTTCTAAAGTGTTGAAATCAGAAAAACAGTCTTCTGATAGGTTTGTTGGCCAAGAGGAGAGTGTTAGACCGTGAAGCTTAGACTTCGAGGTCAACAGAGCATTTGTTTAGAAAACAAAGAGGATTGTTTTAGGGAAAGTGTGTAGAAATGAGAAGAATCGAGTCATTTATAAGATACTTGGACTAACGTCTTAACATTTCTAAAACAAATCTGAAAAGCTCAACTTGACATAAATTTCAACTTTAGGCAGCATTCTGATTCATGTGTGTACATATTAAGAATACCAGCCTATAAAAGAATGACAATGATCATTCAACATATTGAAACATAACACTGTTCACATGAATAACACAAGGTTATACTTTGATTATATCTGAATCAAACAAAATTAAAAGAGTAGAAATAGTCTCTTTGTGAGTGAATCTGTCCTTTGATTCAAGCTAATAGAATAAATTGTGTTAAATGTCTGTTTACTGAGAGGGTCAGTAAAAAGCATCACTGAACAGTTCAAAACAACTCAGCTGACCATGGTTAGGTCCACTACAGTCATGTGTAAGTTAACATAACTGAAACATATGAAACCACACAGACAAGTTGTTTGGTGTGCTCACAGTGATGGAAATGAAGCTGATTTCAGCTGGAGCATGTCAGATCAGGAGTTCAGATGTGTGCATGTGTCTGACATTGGTCAGTGTGATGTCAGTGGATGCAGGAGAGGAGGGAGCGCAGCAGGTGTCACTGTTAGAAAACAGACATTTGTAAGTTAACATTAATGAAACATATGAAAACACATAGACAACAAGTTCTTGTGCTTACTGATAAATTAAACACAGACAAAAACAAATTGTCCTTACTGTGATAATAATAGCAAAGTTGTCTCTCAGTTGAACTTTTCCTTAATAAATGCACTTTGATGGTCAAAGCAGCTGCATTTTCAAAAGCCGATATACGGAAACATGAACACACGGAAACATGAACATGCAGAGGGCGACTCGCTGTGCATTTCTTCGAAATTTAACAAGATAAGTACCAAAAACAATTACCGGTACTTGTTTGCTCGACATTATTGTAACGTTGTGTCTCAATTTAACTCTTACTTAATAAATGCACTTCAACGGGCAAATTAGCTTTATTTCATCAGAGCGGTGCTGCGAAATGAAGCTGATTTGACTGTTGCTCCAGGCAGATGAGGGTGGCGGGCTATGGCAAGCTGACTGTGTCATTAATAGCCATTTTTACCCATTAAATTATACAATGGCATGCTATACTGCTCGACTGCCATCTAGCGGCTGAAAATGGTAGTGTTCAATATTTTCAGCCAGAATGAATAAAAACGGTCATATCTCAGACAAAAATTTGATTATAAATATGGGGAAAAAAAATCCAGAAATACATCGCTTTTGTGTATAAGTTGAAGGGCAAGCAAATTATGCAAAAAAAAAACACGACTTATACAGCAAAAAATACGGTAAGTGCAAAGTGGGGGGGGGGGTGCCAGCGTGAACAATGCTTCAATCTAAATAATACAGGTGGGAGGTAAAACCTCACTAATCAACGGTACTTTTTTAATATGACATTTTCAATAGACATATGAGATATGAGGGTCCTCATCATAAATTTGCACAACATTAAATTCAACATGCAATTTTGTGTTAACTGGAAGCAACTGATTCTCAAACAGAATGAGGCAGTTTAATAATATACAGGTATCACAGCTTCTTTTAGATGCTGAGCTTCATTAAAAATTAAACTTTTTCTTATAGTTTGGTCTGGATGACTTTCAAGGTTACTGTAAGAAAACACAGTTTACCCTCATTTTAAGATAATACAGTATTGGGTTGTTCTTGGTGTTTTGGGTGACTGCCTTCAAAATGTGCAATTGGACTTTTGGATACTGGGCCATAAGCCCAGAGTGCAGAATGAGTGTGAGCTGAAGTCAAACAGTTTGATTCATGATACCTTCAACACAACACAGGCTGACGTTTGTTTCCAACACGGCGGGTTGAAGCATCAACTTACATCCAAGTCCTCAGTCTGATCTGCCGGTTCTTCTTCTGAGCCTGGGTTTTTTGGTAGGTAGGTCATTTTGAGACGCAGATGACCTTTAACCCTGGATTTATGGCTGTGCAAAGAGAAACAGACCAAAACTCAACATCATTAGATTTATCTGCCTGGATTACTGAGCACTCAGGACAAACGCACCAAAAGTTTTAATGGAAGGAAGATTTTTTTTTGACAGGAATGTTAAAAGATGCTGATTAATCATTTCCCCTGATTAAAAAAAAGAAAGAAAAGAGAAATGGAATGTTAACAGGTAAATGAAATTGAAATGAAATGCACACCTTCGTGGGTGGAGCAGAAAATCCTTGAATGTGTATGGCCTTTCTGTGTTAGGATTTTCCGTCTGAGAGAAACAAAAAACAAAAGGCTTTAATTCTAAAATGCATCATTTTATTATTTAAACTGCTTGACAACATAACCGTTATTTAAAGTAAATAAAGAATTATTTTAAATGATAGTGGCAGCCCGTTAAAGTATATTTGTGGCTGTTGTATTTATAATTAAAGCTTTAAAATGATAAAAAGCTTTGCAGAGAGTAGTGAAGGCTGCACAGAAGATTGTTGGAGTCAGCCTCCCCACCATCACAGACATCTACACCTCCAGACGCAGGAAGAAGACCACCTGCATCAAGAAGGACCCCACTCACCCAGCACACACACTTTTTGTTCCACTCCCCTCAAGAAGGAGTTTGAGGAGCATTAAGTGTAGAACCACTAGACTGAGGAACAGCTTCTACCCTGAGGCTGTTAAGACTCATGAATATCTAACCAGAATAATCACTGAAAAATCACATCATGTTGCTGCTGATCTGTTTCATGTTGCTGCTGATCTGTTTCATGTTGCTGCTGATCTGTTTCACGTTGCTGCTGATCTGTTTCACGTTGCTGCTGATCTGTTTCATGTTGCTGCTGATCTGTTTCATGTTGCTGTGTTCATTTGTACTCATCTGCTCACACAGACTGATGTTCATGCTGCTGTTTGGTATATTGTTTTTATACTACCTAGCGCTTAGTGTATTTTTAGTTTAACATTTTTCTTAGTTCATATCTTAGATCTGATTACTGTTTTTCTTTTACATTTTATACTTTTGTTGGACGTAACTGGGACCCTGTGTACACAATTTCGTTCCACCTCATGTACCACAAGTGATGCGAATGACAATAAAGAACCTTGAATCCTTGAATTAGACATAAGCAGCAACATAAACATGAACGAGTGTTTCCAAAACTACAGACAAGATGTGGAACGGACAGCAGAATCAGGGTGCTGGTGTTTCTGTTTACATGAAGACACAGGTGAGGCTGAGGGTTCGAACAGAAAACACACTTCATTTGTCTTCAACAAAATAAACGATGGATAACGGAGCTTGTTTTATGAATTCAAGAACATTCAAGTCAGTTTGAGGATGATTTAATAAGCTGTAAAACGTTATGAACGGCTAACGTTGACAAATTTTGATGAATTGTTCTTCCACTTTGTATCTAAGTTGTGCTCACTTGGATGTTTGCATTTTATCGTTAACTGCATGTTCTGAACATGGAAAACATGGTTAATTTGTGTGTTTATTATATTTTTGAACTAATACTCAATGATCTTGTCCTTGTTACAAAGGACTATTTTAATTAGCACGTGTCAAACTTTTCAAATGAAATAATAATCTAAACTAAAATTGAATTGGGTTTAATTTATATATTAAATAAAGAGTAAAAAAAAATAAAAACTTACCGGTATCTGATTTAAGGGGACGTCTACCTGTCCAAGGAAATCATCCCGTGTCTGACAGGAAGAAAGAAAAGTCACAAACGTTAAAATCTTGATAATATTCTCTTCTACATTTGCACTCAAATGTTTCTTGCACTGTTCCCTTTATAATATGTAAAATAATGTAATATAAAAAAATAAGCACGCTGCTTAAAAACGTTCTCACTTTTACTACATTACAACTGGCTGATTTTATACAGGATTTCCTGTTTCACCATTTAAGACTTTTCCAGATGTTCAATTTGTTCTTACAATTTTTAAGCCATTTTAGAAAATTCAAACCTTTCCTGTAAGTGTACCACACAGACTGTAAACAAAAGATGAATAGTAGAGAAAAACACTTTTGAAAGCCTGTTTTTAATAATGAGTTTATGTTCTTAAACAGAGAGGCCTTCTTTAATACAACCTTTGGTGTATTTTGTAAGAAAAATGCTTCAGTACAGAAGCAGATAACCAGCTGGAACGTCTTGTGACTGACATCCAATACAACCAACACAAATGATATGCATTCATTTAACACATCTATAAGCTTAGTTTGGACTTTAAAGAATGAACTAAAATTATAATTGTAGTTATCTTTTTTATACAGTATTTCTTATAAAGTAACCAAAAAAGCGCTCTGCTTGTGTGTGTTTTTATTTTGTAATGTTGCAATGTTTTAAAAAATAACTAACTGGGAAATCAGTCTTAAGTTTCATGTTTATATATACTTATTTTCTCATTCTATACTTACGCAGACGTGGAAAACAATAAAAGCAAAATCCAAACTTGTTTGTAACAAACCATCTTTAGCTATTACATCAAACAGAAAACATTTCTCTTAGCATAAACACTATTTCCCCATTTTCAAACCATGAGTCACTAGGCTTGATCGCTATCACACACACACACATGCACACGTTTAATAAATGACTGCTCTGTGTTATTGTTTGAGAGGTTGTGATCAAAATAATGTGGCATTTGCCAGATAAACCAAATCACTGCTTTGTCTGGAAAACAGTCGGTCGACGCTGTGCAGCTGTGAGTCCAACTCAACACACACACACACACGCACACACAACAGGTCAGACAGTCAAACTGGGGTGGAAGTGTTCCAGATGGGAGGGCTTCTTTCACCTTAAACCTCTTTGCTGCCAAAAAGCAGAAGTTTAAAAACTACAAATATGTCACAAGTGACCACTAAACATTCACTTTAATAGCAATACTGTACTGTATATTTAAAGGTCCACTGACATGATTTTTTTACTATTCATCAATTGCTCAATATATATATATATTATCATTTAAATATGTTCGTTTTTGCAAACAAAATGATAAATCACTTTAATTTTGCTTTAAAAGTGATTTTGAACTTCAAGCCGTGTTTAATCATGGGAAATCCGATTACACACGAACGCACCATCTGTGACGTAGTGAGAGGCAGAGGGCTCTGGTCTCTTTAATAGCGGACAATTTAAAACCCGACGAATTTAGCAATCTATGTGAAGATTTGAGCTATTTGTCTTCATTTTGGGAAGCAGAAAATAGTTTGGGTGATGGAACAAGAAACAACAGGATCTAATTTAGGTCTGATGCTGTATCAGACTTACCTTCATGTGGAGCTGCTCACACCCGCGCACTGTGACAAGCCCAGAGCCCTCTGCCTCATACTACGTCACAGATGGTGCATTCGCGTGTAATCGGATTTCCCATGATTAATAATAATAATAATAAATTCAATTTATACCGCACTTTTCATTAATAAAAATCTCAAAGTGCTACAACAATAAAACAAGTGATAAAATCAAGTAAAATCAATAATGATATCAACTAAGATTAAAGACAGAATCATGTGGAGGCAGAATAGGCCTGCTTAAAAATAAATAAATAAATAAATAAAACAAGTGATAAAATCAAGTAAAATCAATAATAATATCAACCAAGATCAAAGATAAAATCATGTGGAGGCAGAATAGGCTTGCTTAAAAAGAAAAGTCTTTAAGCCGTTTTTGAAGTCAACCAGTGACTGTGGAGCTCTCAGGTAGTCAGGGAGGGAGTTCCATAGGCGGGGGGCAGCCACACAGAATGCCCGGTCTCCCATGGTCCTTAACTTGGTTCGTGGAATGTGAAGTAGATTACTGTTCTGTGATCGTAGAGACCGGGTGGATGAATATGGTGCAAGAATGTGCAATGATTAAACACGGCTTGAAGTTCAAAATTACTTTTAAAGCAAAATTGAAGTGATTTATCATTTTGTTTGCAAAAACGAACATATTTAAATGATAAAATGTATATATTTTGAGCAATTTGATGAATAGTAAAAAAAAATCATGTCAGTGGACCTTTAAAGCTCCGCTGACATCATCTTTTAACTTTCCATAAAATGGCACAACATATATATATTAAGATTGACCTCTGATCGTTTTTGCTAAAACAATGTGAAATTAATGAAAATTCCTCTCCAAAATAGTTTAAAATTAGCGCCGTTTTTTTACACGGTAAATTCGGGTTTTTCCGGTCACGTGATTGTGACGTCAGATACAGATCTCTGCTCCAACGGCACATTTAATACAATGGAGAAAGATACAAACGCATCCGTCGAATTTAGCCATTTAAAACTTTAGATTTTAGCGATTTGGCTTCAGTTCGTGAAGAAGAAGTTATTTTGAGTGATAAACAACAAACAGCAAGGTTTCTTTTGTCCGTGTTGCTTTTTTTTTCAGGAGAGGTTTCACATACATGAAGTGAGCACCAGATGTCAGCAAAGCAGAGCAATCTACAGTGCTCTGTAAGAGTTATCACGATAGCTTTGCTGACATCTGGTGCTCACTTCATGTATGTGAAACCTCTCCTGAAAAAAAAGCAACACGGACAAAAGAAACCTTGCTGTTTGTTGTTTATCACTCAAAATAACTTCTTCTTCACGAACTGAAGCCAAATCGCTAAAATCTAAAGTTTTAAATGGCTAAATTCGACGGATGCGTTTGTATCTTTCTCCATTGTATTAAATGTGCCGTTGGAGCAGAGATCTGTATCTGACGTCACAATCACGTGACCGGAAAAACCCGAATTTACCGTGTAAAAAAACGGCGCTAATTTTAAACTATTTTGGAGAGGAATTTTCATTAATTTCACATTGTTTTAGCAAAAACGATCAGAGGTCAATCTTAATATATATATATATGTTGTGCCATTTTATGGAAAGTTAAAAGATGATGTCAGCGGAGCTTTAAGATATGCAGTGTTTCTACTACCATTATACAAGGAGCACCCCCCCCCAATCAACAACTGCCAGCACCGATGTAGCGCTAAACTAGCTGTGCACAACACAAAGGCCTTAGCTAAAAAGCTCCAGAGGTAACGCTCCGTTTCCCTCACGCTGACCCCCACCCCCAGTCGACAAAAACCATGGAAGCCAAGAGCGCCCTGCCAAGGCAAGTAACCTAAGGGAAACACTGATATGTATGCATAATTATTGTATTATGTTAGCAAAATTTATTTTCCCTGGATTTTCTTTTAGTAAATGGCATTTCCAGAGTGTAGCTTCATGTTTTTACCCCGTTTCCTTTATTTAAAGCTCTTAACAACAGGACTGCATACGACACATCATAAGCCCTTTGACAAACTATTATACAGCAATCTATAGCAACGGCCCAGTGAAGAGTTTAAGAGAACACCCAGACAAACCCCTTGTATATTTGACCTTGGAGCTGGGGTGATTAAAAGTGTACACAACAATCCATCTAGTGATGATATACGCGTGCAAAGTTTATTTTATTTGGGCTAGACAAGACAACGTTTATGGACGATCAAACGGAGAATTAACGATAATACATCCCGCCTTCGACAGTGGTATAAAATACAAACGTTCAAAGGGCTTATCTGCACTGAGCATCAATAATAGCAGTTTTATTTATTTACGATGCACTGAATACAAGCTGAGTACATTAAGTGCTCTTTAGATGTGGCAACAAAATGAGCCAAATACCTAAGATTTACCAGACTGAGGTGTTCACGGTAGTTTAAGAAGCTTGTAGAACATTATATTTATGTTACAGGAATTACTGTGAAAAGAACAAATAAAGAACTTTCCACTTTCCACGATATAATGGCATAAGTCGGTCATTAACTAGTCTGATGAATCACTAAAGAGTTAAGTCTGGTCATCTGGACAGATTCTTCTGAATATTAAAAATAAATCATGTTATATTCCACATATACTGTACACAGTAGATTATGAGGAAATAGTTTTGAATAAGTACTGTTCCCTCTAGTACAGTTCCACAGACTTATAATGCAAATATAGCATATAATAATTAATACTGTAATGCCAAGGTGCAATTAAGCTGCTTTGATGGTATGTCATGACAATAACTATCAAGGCACTTTGTCCTTTAAATGATCATTTAGCTGAATAAGTAAACATTTAACTATGAGAAAAATCTGTGACAAGCCTTCAACAGATGTCCAGTTAGACATACTTTCACTAAAATTGCAGAAAGGCTTGGTTCAAAAACCATTAGATACGTTAACTCCCCAATTATTTTTCATGATGATGATGATGATGATGATGATGATGATGATGATGATGATGATGATGATGATGATGATGATGAATTTAATTTATAACGCACTTTTCATTAATGAAAATCTCAAAGTGCTACAAAGTGCAACAAAATTAAAGGTCAAATAAAACAAGTGATAAAACAAATAAAATCAATAATAGTATCAACTAAGATCAAAGATAGAATCATGAGGAGGCAGAGTAGGCTCGCTTAAAAAGAAAGGTCTTCAAGCTGCTTTTAAAGGTATTGTGACATGATGTTGGAAATTTGCATATTTGTCACAACATATATATCTTATATCATTCAGCTCTGTTCGTTTTTGCAAAAATAAATTATAAATATATTAAAATTTCATTCCAAGTTATGGTAGTTTTTTCTCTGGGACACGCCCCTAAAAATCCACGCATTTCAGCAAAACGTCATTGTGACGTGCATGTGGGCATAAGGCAGAGCCTTGCCCGTTTGTTTGGTGTGTTTTGCTTTCCATACAGATTCTTTTTCTGAAAGATCGCCTCATTTTTTTGTGTAACTTGAAAAATGCCGTCACGTTGTAGCGCATTTGGGTGTTCTAATATCAGCAGTGAACAAGTGAGCCTTCACAAATTTCCAAAAGATGAGAAACTTCGACAAGAATGGACAAGACAAGTACTGTACAGAGAACGAGGGACCGGTGTGTGACCAAGAGTCATATGTCTGCAGCGATAATTTTACTGCCAATTGTTTTCAGGAAAGACCTGGTATAAAAGAATCTTTAGGATTACCAGTAAGATGTAGAAGACTTTTAAAACCAGATGCTATTCCTACTATTTTAAAAAGAAAATCTACAGAAGAAAGTGCCACAGGAGCTACCATGTCAAAACAACGCAGGAAAAGCTACCGTCGGAAAATTGTCCAGGAAAAGAGTAAGTCTTTGTGTAAACATAATCGGAGGTGTGTACCGTTTTAGATGATAAACTATATATTTAACGTGAGCTCATGTTGTTTTACTTTATATACTGTGAGTGTATAAAGCCAATTATCACAGAGGATTCTTCATGTGCGATGCTAAAAAAAAAATTAGCCGACATAAAATCAGGAGCAAACACACGTTGCTAAATGATAGATCTCAAACGCGATCGGAACTCTGTTAGCTTAGCCCAAGAACAAAGAAGCCACATCACGAAGCTATCCTCACTTAGCTACTGTGTATGAAATAAACCGTGTCTAAATCACTTTTCAATTGATCGAGTGTCCAATAACTGTATAGGATGAATAATAACCCTTCGATTGCTTTAATACATTCATGTACTAACAATAGGTTGAGTTTGTTCGCTGCTAACAAATTAGCCGACATAAAATCAGGAGCAAACACGCGTTGCTATTTATGTATTTTTAAATTATGTCTGCGCGATCAAGTAACATAAGTAAGTTTTTTTATTCAGGGAGGGTTTATTAATGAGAGTTTTGGATGATTTACTGTCTTTAAATGATAGATCTAAAATGCGATCGGGACTCTGTTAGCTTAGCCCAAGAACAAAGAAGCCACATCACGAAGCTATCCACACTTAGCTACCGTGTATGAAATAAACCGTTGTGGTGTATTAGTAAGGTAAATTGCCTCATCTCTCTCTCACCCAGTAGGAGGAGCCAGCGAGGTGTTCCCCAGGTTTTCCAGGTGGAGAAGAAGAAGTGTTTGTGTGTGTGTGATTTCATTCATTCTGTTTCTGGTTTTGGCGCTCGAAGGATTAAAGTCAACTGCTTGCAAATCAGTTTGTTTCTCCTTCTTCACACGCTACAGTGGTGACCCTGCGATGCGAAATATGTCAAGACCAAACGAGGATGTTTTTTCTTCTTCGGACCCTGCCGCCGCGACGTCTGCCCAGCTGTTACAGCCAACCACAGCCGACTTTGCTCCCGCAGCGAGTGTTAAGCTCCCAGAGTTCTGGCAAAGTGACCCGGTTTCGTGGTTCCAGCACATCGAGGCACTCTTTCGCCTCCGAGGCATGAACGCAGATGAAACCAGGTACTTCTTGGTCGTGTCAGCTCTGGATATGCAGTCAACCCGCAAAGCCATGCCGCTGCTGCGCGACCCGCCGCACATGGGCAAATATGGCGCCCTCAAAGAGTTTCTGCTGCGACGGTACACTTTGACTTCAACTGAGAGGGCTGATAAACTGCTATCCCTGCCTGGTTTGGGTGACGGCACGGCTGTGAGCATGATGGACAAAATGCTGTCGCTACTTGGTTCAGACGATGGGGGGTTCCTGTTCCCGCACATTTTCTTGCGCCAGCTTCCGTCGCAAGTGAGGGCTACTTTGGCTAATTCCCCTTGTTTATCTACCGGTGATTACCGGGGTTTGGCGGAGGAGGCCGACCGGGTCCTGCTGGCTACCAGACGGTTCGCGGTGCAGAGTACGTCGGTGGAGCCCGAGCAGACGGAGATGGAGGAGCCAGCGGTGGTTTCAGCTGTTGGCGCGCAAACTCGGCGGGGGTGCTCCCTTTGTTTCTACCACCGGAGGTTCGGCAACAAGGCCAAGCGCTGCATCCCACCATGCACGTTCGAGGTGTCGGGAAATGACGAAGCCGGCGCTCAGTAGCAGCTGTGGGCGCGGGCGAGCAAGGTGAGCTGCTTTTTGTCACAGACTCCCTGTCAGGACGTCGTTTTCTGGTTGACTCTGGTTCCCAGAAGAGTTTGGTCCACCCTGTTGGACCTGAATTAGCAGGCCGAGGCAGTGGCCCACTGCTAACTGCAGCTAACGGTTCTCCGATTGGAACTTTTGGCACTAGACAAACAACAGTTTCTTTCCATGGTCGTGAGTTCGAATGGGACTTTGTTGTTGCCTCAGTGATTGTTCCTATTATCGGTGCAGATTTTTTATATGCTCATGGACTGTTAGTAGATGTTGCTAACCGCAGACTTACGCCAAAATTACACCACACGCGTTGCGGCTCCGCCCCGCTCCGGTCCGACCTCCGCAGCAAATACGCACCAATTATAATCAATGACAGAATTTACACTGGCTCCACACGGCGGCGGCGAGCTGCGGAGAGCGGACGGCAGTCCGTCAAAATTAGAAATTTTTCTATTTCTGCCGGACGCCGGAGCTGTGCCGTAGTCAACTTTTGAAGATTACGTCGCACCAACAGGAAAAGGAACGAGCACAACTTCCGTATTTACAAAATAAAATCACCACGGGCGGACTTAATCCTAGCTCTATACGGATTTATTTGTACAAAAATGCTTTCAAACTATCATTTATGACTACGCCTACAAACGCAATACAAGAAATAAATAAATAAATAAAGTATTTTATTCTGAAATGTAATACATCACTTCCTGTTGCTCAAACCATGTCCTGTCGCTCATTTACGAGAGAAGATCAAGGCAGCAGTCTCTACTGTTGTTCTCCTTCTTCCACCGAATGAATTGTTTTGTTCTGACTTACTTATTTATCACTTGATTTATCGCGCGATCCCGCAAATCCCGCGCATGCGTCTAGGAGCGGCGCATGCAGGCGGACCTGAGCTGAGCGGAGGTAGTGGAAATTGGAGTTTGAGACGCTCAGCTGCGACCTGCGGAGCGGAGCGGACCGTATGTAGTGTAATTTTGGGTTTATTGACGCTGTAACTTTTGCAACTTTCCCATGTGTGTCTGGGGGGGCTGGGCCGCTAACTCATGCTAATGTTTTAGTTTCAGGTGATGTTTTTCAAAGTTTGCTGGCAGAATTCCCTTCTTTAACTACACCTGCTTTTTCTTCAGAAACTTAACACGGGGTCGAACATTTCATCCCTACTACGGGACCGCCCGTTTTCGCACGTGCACGCCGCCTCGACGCTGTTAAACTGGCCATCGCTAAAGAGGAGTTTGGTACCATGGAGAGGTTGGGTATTGTTAGACGCTCTAACAGCCCGTGGGCCTCCCCCCTTCACATGGTACCAAAAGCAGACGGGTCGTGGCGCCCATGTGGCGATTTTCGCCGTTTAAATAACGTGACGACGCCTGATCGCTACCCCATTCCGCACATTCAGGACTTTTCTGTTCGGTTGTCGGGTGCTTCCATTTTTTCTAAGGTGGATCTGGTGCGCGGCTACCATCAAGTCCCAGTGCAGTCCAGCGATGTACCTAAAACTGCAGTAATCACCCCCTTTGGGCTTTTTGAGTTCCTCCGCATGCCGTTTGGACTAAAGGGGGCAGCACAGACTTTTCAAAGGTTGATGGACTCCGTGTTGCGTGGCCTCAATTTTGTGTTTGTCTATCTGGACGACATTTTGGTGGCCAGCTCGTCAACCGAGGAGCACCTGTTGCACCTGAAAGACATTTTTAAGCGCTTGGATGCACATGGCTTGATCATTAATCCGGTCAAGTGCCAGTTTGGTTTACCGGTGATCGACTTTTTAGGTCATCGTATTTCCGCGCAGGGTGCAGTTCCATTGCCTGCCAAGGTACAGGCGGTGGCAGAGTTCCCACGTCCTCTGGTGGTAAAAAAGTTGCAGGAGTTTTTAGGCATGGTGAACTTTTACAACAGGTTCATTCCCAATGCAGCCCATCTCCTGCAGCCTCTCTACGAGGCCCTGCGCTCGAGGAAGGCGACTGACACAGTGGTTTGGACCCCGGACCGGATCACTGCTTTTGATGGTGCTAAGTCCGCGTTAGCTAGCGCGGCACTCCTAGCCCATCCAGATTCAGAGGCCCCGATTGCGCTAACAACTGATGCTTCAGATATAGCTGTGGGGGCTGTTGTAGAGCAACGCGTTGGTGACGCATGGCAGCCGTTGGCATTTTTCAGCCGAAAATTGCGGGACTGCGAGCGCAAGTACAACGTTTTTGACCGCGAGTTGTTGGCGCTGTTCTTAGCTACGCGGCATTTTCGTTTTTTGCTGGAGGGTCGTTCGTTTACGGCTTATGTGGACCACAAACCACTCACGTTTGCCATGTCTAAAGTTTCGGAGCCCTGGTCAGCGCGTCAGCAACGGCACTTGGCGGCCATTTCAGAGTTTACAACGGACGTCCGCCATGTGGCTGGAAAATCCAACTCAGTGGCAGACTGTCTGTCACGGGTACTCGTTTGTCCTGTGCTCCTCGGGGTAGATTTTTCTGCCATGGCCGCTGACCAACCGGGAGACGCTGATATAACTGCCCTTCGTGCCGGCGTTTCAGGGCTTAAGCTAGAGGAGGTCAAATTGGGAGAGGGCGGTCCTTTGATCCTGTGTGACGTTTCCACAGGCCGGACACGCCCAGTGGTTCCATCAGGTTGGCGCCGCCGCATTTTTGACTCTGTTCACTCTCTCTCGCACCCAGGTGTGCGCGCGTCTGTGAAACTAGTCAGCGCACGTTTTGTGTGGCCTGGTTTACGCAGAGAGGTGAGGAGTTGGGCAGCGGCTTGCGTGGCTTGTCAGCGTGCCAAGGTGCACCGGCACACAAAGGCACCACTGGAACCATTTCCCATTCCAGCCAAGCGTTTTGACCACGTGCATGTGGACTTAGTTGGTCCCCTGCCCCCATCACGGGGTTTCACACACCTGCTTACAGTGGTTGACCGCACAACCAGGTGGCCGGAGGTCGTTCCTCTTTCTTCCACAACTACCTCCGACGTGGCTGGTGCGTTCCTCTCCACTTGGGTTGCCCGTTTTGGTGTGCCCTCGGACATCACTTCAGACAGAGGTCCCCAGTTTATTTCAGGGCTCTGGTCCGAGATGGCGCGCTCCTTGGGGGTGCAGGTGCATCGCACTACCGCCTACCACCCTCAGGCTAACGGGTTGGTTGAACGTTTCCATCGGTCTCTTAAGGCGGCGTTACGTGCTGCGCTAACAGACGTTGGCTGGGTGGAGCGTTTGCCGTGGGTGCTGCTTGGGTTGCGATCAGCTCCTAAGGAGGACCTCAACGCTTCATCAGCCGAGTTGGTTTTTGGTCAGCCTTTACGAATCCCAGGGGAGTTTTTGTTAGACGTTGCCGCTCCACGTTTCCCCGAAGCGGTGGACCCCTATTCGCAGAGTAGTTTTTTGGTTCCGGGTCCTGTGCACCATTGTTTCCCGCAGGCGTTTGTGCCCACAGCACTCCAGTCTGCCCGTTTTGTTTTTGTGCGACGTGACGCCCACCGTTCGCCCCTCCAGCCTCCGTATGACGGGCCGTTTCGGGTGCTCGAAAGAGGCGCGAAAAGTTTTGTTTTAGACATGGGTGGGCGTAGAGAGCTGGTTACAGTGGACCGCCTGAAGCCAGCCTATGTGTTGGCTGATGAAGAGGTGTTGCCGGCTCAGGTTCCTAGACGCGGCCGCCCTCCTGCTCGACCCCATCTTCCGTTTTCTCCCCCCAACTGTGTTCCTCCACCTGTGGCACAAAATGTTGTTCCTGTACGGGTGCCAGCTGTTTCTCCGCCCCCGAGTCGACGCAGTCGGTTCGGCAGGTTGATTAGGCCCCCTGTGAGAGACTGATATGTTTTGTATTTGCCCTTCTGGGTGTTCGGGGGGCTGTGTGGTGTATTAGTAAGGTAAATTGCCTCATCTCTCTCACCCAGTAGGAGGAGCCAGCGAGGTGTTCCCCAGGTTTTCCAGGTGGAGAAGAAGAAGTGTTCGTATGTGATTTCATTCATTCTGTTTCTGGTTTTGGCGCTCAAAGGATTAAAGTCAACTGCTTGCAAATCAGTTTGTTTCTCCTTCTTCACACGCTACACCGTGTCTAAATCACTTTTCAATTGATCGAGTGTCCAATAACTGTATAGGATGAATAATAACCCTTCGATTGCTTTAATACATTCATGTACTAACAATAGGTTGTGTTTGTTCGACATGCTCCGCCATTATTATTTACATGCGCGTTGAGCAGCGGCTTCCCACGGGCACGTCACGATGACGTTTTGCGGAAGTGGCAGATTTTTAGGGGCGTGTCCCAGAGAAAAAAACTACCATAACTTGGAATGAAATTTTAATATATTTATAATTTATTTTGCAAAAACGAACAGAGCTGAATGATATTAGATATATATGTTGTGACAAATATGCAAATTTCCAACATCATGTCACAATGAAGCGGGCTCTGTACCGGTCTGTCGTGGTGAAGAGAGAGCTGAGTCGAAAGGCAAAGCTCTCAATTTACCGATCGATCTACGTTCCCACCCTCATCTATGGTCATGAGCTTTGGGTTGTGACCGAAAGAACGAGATCTCGGATACAAGCGGCTGAAATGAGTTTTCTCCGCAGGGTGTCTGGACTCTCCCTTAGAGATAGGGTGAGAAGCTCAGTCATCCGGGAGGGACTCGGAGTAGAGCCGCTGCTTCTCCACATCGAGAGGAGCCAGTTGAGGTGGCTCGGGCATCTGGTTAGGATGCCTCCTGGACGCCTCCCTGGGGAGGTGTTCCGGGCATGTCCCACCGGGAGGAGGCCCAGAGGAAGACCCAGGACACGCTGGAGGGACTATGTTTCTCGGCTGGCCTGGGAACGCCTTGGGATTCCCCCAGAGGAGCTGCTCCATGTGGCTGGGGAGAGGGAAGTCTGGGCCTCCCTACTTAGGCTGCTACCCCCGCGACCCGACCCCGGATAAGCGGACAAAAATGGATGGATGGATGGATGGATGTCACAATACCTTTAAAGTCAACCAGTGACTGTGGAGCTCTCAAGCAGTCAGGAAGAGAGTTCCACAGGCGGGAATATCAGTAACAAAAACAACATATGCTGCCCTTCAGACTTTTCCAACACACTGCACCATCTTTTTCTTGGAAACTCTGGACAAATAAAGACTGGCCAAGTTAAAACGATAATGACAGATAAATGTCTACTTAGAGCTTCCCTGAAGGTTCAAGTGACACTAACTAAAGGCAGCTCAGTTTAGCATGTGGCATTAAGGGCTGCTCATATACTCTTAGGTTGTGTCAAACAGAAACATGTGGAGCAAGCTCAGAGTTTTCCATCTTACATGTGCAACGACAAACTGCTTCTGACAGGTGGGCAGCAGCTTGGGGAAAGTTTGACACTGGTGTCAGGATGTTTACTGTGGTGGCAGAGTGAAGACAAACTCATTGACAGTTTAAGAAGCTCTTGTTTGTTAAACTACTCCCCCCCCCCCTAAACTTGTGAAGAATGTATAGTACAAACAAAACCTATTTTACATCCAAACGAAAGGAAGGTCACATTTTTCCAGAGTGTGAACTCAAATCTTTCAAATTTGAGAAGTTCAGCTTGGCATGAAGCATGAACAGGGGGTGGGTGGGGAGAGGACACTTTACTGACTCTTTCCATAATAAGGGTCTGACGCCTCTAAAGAACAAGTTATTAATGAAGGACGCCACAGGGGCTCTAACCTGATGGAGCAATTCAACCACAGCAGGAGCAGTCACATCAACTTTATTAACAGTGTCCATTCAAAGTATTCACCCCACCTTAGAAATGTTTTGCTTTTACTGCTGTCATAAATTAATCATGGTCAATAGAAATTAGCAATTTTCCCCCAAAAAAAACAAACAAAACTTTATAATGTACATAAATACTGTTTGTAAATAATGTAGTCTTACACATCTGGACACATCTGCTGAAGCTCTATCAGGTTGTGTGGGAATCAGGCATGATAGCCCTTTTTTATAAGTCTGGCCACAAATTCCCTGTTGGAGTTGGGTCGGAGCTTTGACTCAACCAGTCCAGAACATTCTTGTCTTGAAATCATTTCTGTAGTTTTATTATTTATGCTTCGCATCATTATCTTGCTGGAAAATAAATCTTCTGCCAAGCTGTAATTCATTAGCAGACAGCATCTGAAGCCGTGTTTCCATCAAGGTTTCTAGATGCGCATTTTGAAGTATCGCAGCAGAAAAGCTTACTTCCTGTTTACTGTAGACATGCGCAGTGCTGACGTTTGACGTAATGACGCTGTGCGTGGCTTGGTAGATGCGCTACAAGCCAGTAGATGGAAACACTTCTGCTTCGCAATAATTTGTATTTACACATTTGCGAGATTTCAAAAATTTGCTCAAAATTCGAAATGAAAATGGATGGAAACACGGTTTGATTGTCCTCCAAGTCTTACCTATTGCTGGGTTTCAGATGACGTAGCAGTGACGTCACAGAATGCAGATGCGGGGCAAGAAGTAAACGCAGCCGTTTCCTTCTGTTGCTGATTCAGCATCAACATGCCTAAATTCTGTGCCGTTTACGGTTGTTGCAACCGCTCTAATCGAGAGATAGATAAAAGTTATTTTCGTGTTCCGAAAGTAGTATGCTACAAGGGGATTAATTTAAAAAAACTTACAGAAAAAAGACGACAAACGTGGATTACAACCTACGGCTAAAAACAGGAGGTGCAGAAACTGACGAGAGTCTGCAGCGACCACTTTGTTACAGGTAAGGGTCGTATCGTTTAAATCATATTTTCAGATATTTTATTGGACAGTAACTAGAAAGACAGGTAAGATATGTTATGCCCTAGCTTGTGTAGTGGTTCAACACTTGGTTGTTCCCAGAAAAAATCCGATTAGAATGCTAATGTTGTTAGCGGTTAGCTTAGTGCTAGGAAAGGCATTTACGTGTTTTACTTTAAAGTGGTGTCTTATATTTAGGTTGTCCGAGTGCAGCAGGTGATGTACATTCCCAAGACTGGGCCCCCACTGTTAACCTGGGGTACCAAAGAAGTAACGAGTGGCCACAAACAGAAGCATCCCTCCGGCGCAGGGAAAGAGCTAAGGCCTGGAAGCTTCTCTGCACTGAGGAGGCCAACAGTCTGGAAGATGAGCTCTGTGAAGAAAGCTTACCAGCCCCTGAAAACGAACGATTCAAAGGTAAAATAATAATAAATAAAAATACTATTTATTTATTTATAGAATTTCTGAACGTAATTTTTAATAATTAAATATTTGCAGATGCAGAATGCCAGACGGATCTAAGCATGGTTGACCTCACAAAGCTGGAGGATGCAGTGAAAGGCTACACAACTGAGATCTGCGACCTTAAGGAAAAAGTCTCAGTGACTAAATTTACTCCTGAAACCTTCCAGAACAACGATAAAACAAAGTTTTATACGGGACTGCCCAACTTTTTAGTTTTGATGCAAATTTTTCAGCTCTGTGAACCTTATACATCAGCATGTCATCACTGTCAGCACTCTCCAAATTTGAGCAATTTATTATGATACTTATGCATCTCAGATTACATCTGCAGCTTCAAGACCTTGCCTATAGATTTAATGTGTCAAAAGCCACTGTGTCTCGAATTTGTTTTAGAACGATTCATGTTCTCCATGAAAGATTACAATTCTTAATAGTGGCCTGAGCGACAAGTAATTCAATCAACTATATTTATATAAATATTTTAAGTTTAAATGATTATACATGTATTTATCATTTAAAGTAAATCAAAAGTAAATTAAATCACTAATACTGTTACAGACCATATTTGTACATGTTAATTGTTCATGAAGACAAAAAAAAAATTTACCCAATAAGGTTGAATATTTTTAATTTATTCAATGAACTCCATAACCAATCTTTGTGAATATTGGTCAGTTAAAATGACATGAGTTTTGCTATTGAAATAAAAACATTTTTCTGAAGTAGACTCATTTTGCAACATTTGTGACATATGACATTTGTATGTGCTGTTATTTAACATATTAGAACACCTTTGAAATTCACAAGCTAATCTCATATTGATTTAAATATATCATTTGATTTAACATACTTAACTTTTCAATTAAGATTATTGTAAATAAAAAACAGCTGTCATGACATGTAACAACATCACATGACCCTTCTGCAGAGTGCTTGCTACAGGTGTAGCTGAAACATGTTATGGTAGTGACAAATGTTTTTGGGGAAAAAAAGAGCAACTGTTTAAATTTGTATAAACTTTTCAAACTCCTTTCATCAACTACTCCAAATAACATTCTTGATTCTTAGATTGGTTAGTCACGTGTGGATTTCTGTCCCAGGATTTCAGGTAGGATGCAATGTGTAAAATAGTGCTGAATTTTGGGAACTGCTGTTTCCCACAGCTGGTCATCTGGCAGAATTCTTTCCACATAAATATCATTTTCACTCCATACTACAAAATCACAATATTGTACATCCACAATGTGAATCTGATCCTGGAGCTGATGGTAATAAGGATGGTTCCTATCCAGTTGTACAGAATCTCCAACCTTGACGAGACGACGAGACAAAAACCAGGCTGTCCAGCACACATCCTCAGACCGACTTCATGCTGTTTGCTCTGTGGGCACTGAAGGACAAGACAATGAAACTTAGACATAAAAAATAAATACGGTAGTCTCCAAAACATTTCAATATGATACGTTTTTAAAGATTGTGTTTCACTCATTTCACTATCCAACACCAATGTTAGAAAATGAGACTATATTTATGTCTCTGTCAACCAGGTGTGTTCCACAGGTAAGAATGTATTAATCTGGACTAAGTTTTAAAAGGTGATGGAAAGGTCACACATTTTTTAACTGGAAACAAGGCAACATCCCACAAACTGCAAGACCATCCCCAAAACTACGGCTACATGCTGTGAAATATGCAAACAACAAAGATTTGAGTAAAAAATTATAGTTGTAACATTCATACTGTGAGGTGCGCAAAGTCTGCAGTGCAGTAGTCCAAACCTTTTGAGAAATAAATTTTACCTTGATTTCACACACCCTGGCTCCATGACAGTCACATGAAACGACTCCATCTGGTGAGGCTCCCATGTATGGCCACCTTGAGTTTAACCAGCTAGTATCTGAAGTTACAAAGAAGATACGATCACCTTGATGATACTGTATTATCAAAACAAAAAAAATCATAATATTTTCAGTACATTAACTTACCTTTTTAATGGAGTTACTGTAGATCTCTGACCTACAGTGTAGAAATGCATATGACTCAACGTTAACACATACAACTCCAGCACGAATTTGGCTTTACAGAAGCTAAATATATTATTTTTAAGTAGATCCACGCACATAGAAATAACAGGGGGCTAACTAAACTTGTTGTTAGCATTAGCGATAGCGTAGTTAGCATAGGCTAATTACTAAATAAATAATACATCTCACTACTCACCCGGGCAGAAACAAGTCGACAACCATTTAAAGCTTCTTTTGATCCTAAATGGTTAACCCAAAACTCGTCCTCGCCAGTTTATTTAGGGCTTTGGCATACTTGCTGTAATCCATTCTGCTGTGTTTTGAACTGGGGAAAATCACTTCCTGCCCCGCATCTGAATTTCGCGCCACTTCCGGGTCACGTGATTGCAACCCAGCAATAACTTGCAGCATTCATTTTAACCAATATCTTTGCAAAATTTCCAGGGCAAGCTGCTGAGAAACTTCCCCATAAGATGATAATTTCACCACCATGCTTCACAGAGGGGATGCTGAGTTTGTGGTGATGCACAGAATTAGGTTTTTGCTAAACACAGCTTTTCTTGTCTGAACATTCATTCACGTGATCAAGTAGTCTTCCGCGTGCCATTCGACAAATTTCAGTGAAGATTGAATCAAATTTCTTCAACAATTACTCTTTTTTCCACTTGTTCCATAAAGCTTAGACTGGTAAATAATCTGGTCAACATTTGTATGCACAAATTAAAACTCATTCAGGGTGGTGACAGGTGTCCTTGTGGCCTCTCTCACTATTCTCCTGGCACAATCACACCGTTTGTGAGGATGTCCTGGTCTTGGTAGATTTACATACGTTCCATATTTGGGATATATATCAGCCCCAGATATTTGGGGCTGAGATCGGGTAAAGGCAGGGCAGCCAACCTGGGACCAGAAAGTCGCAGCTCGACTCCCAACCATGCCCACATATCGTGTCTCTGGCCAAGACACCTAATCCCTAATTGCTCCCCGGGCACTCAATAGCTGCCCACTGCTCCACCTGGGTGTATCCCATGTGTGATGGGTTAACTAATTTCATCATTGTATAGGAACATACAATGATGACAATCTCAGACTTCTCTTCCCCTATTCCTTCCATTTCTTGGTGATGGATTTAACAGAAGTCCCAAGGACATTAAGAGCCTTAGAAATCCTTTATCTATTCCATGACTTGTACTTCTCAATACTATTTTTATCTGAGTCGCTTGGAGTGGTCTTCAAGGTGTAACGATATCCAGGAATACTGATGAACCAGTCACTAACCCTTTCAGACACAGGTGTTCTTATACTGTAATCACTTCACACATCTACTGTCTTCAGGTGGTTCCCATCTCTTGAGCTGTGAGACATTAGCACCAAGTGGCTTGAGTTCTGTAGAATTGGGACAATCACTTTAAAGGGGGTGAATATTTATGCAATCACTTATTTTAAATTACATATTTTATTGACTTGGCATTAAAGTAGTCCCTCGCTACTTTGCAGTTTTTCAACGATTGTCAACTTGTCAACACTCACATGATTAGGACGTTATGGGATAAAAAGTTACCAAAAAAAACAAAAAACGTTTGTAGTTTTCTTTCAATAAGCTTGCACTGTAAGGCCAGTCAAAAGAACTACTACTTCCAGCTTCTGCTTTCTGCTGAAATGGAGGGAAAGTTTTGCATCACAAATCTATGCTATCCATTAAGCTCACAGAACTGGCAGGAAAGTTGCAAATAATCCTGAAGCTTCCAGAAGCTCAATTATCCACGTGCGCATCAACCTGGATGGGGCGGTGGGCTCTGTTCCTGCAGGGTAGGTTTGCTGGACCAGAACCGAGCTGATGTTTTGCAGAGCTGGTGAGTAAAATGTTGCAGTACTGTACGGTATATATACTTGTATACGTATGTTGTTAAAATTATGTAGGTTTGAGTTTAGAACATTGCAAGAGTGTGGGAACGGTTTAAAAAGCCTTAATAATGAGGGGGTGTTTGGAACGTAACCTCTGCGAAAATGGAAATACTACTGTACTTTGTAGAAATCAATTTATACTTTGTCACTAAAATTATTTTATGTCAAAAGTCCAATTTATATAGACAATTATTGATTCATGACAGCAGTAAAAAAAATAAAATAAAAAAAAAAAAAAAAATCCAAGCAAGTGTATACTTTTCAAAAGGAACTGTATGTTCAAAAATATAAAGAATACTACCGGTAACTTACTACAGAAGCCAAAACAACTCTTATGAAAAGATCCTCCAACACAGCTAGAATTAGAATTTAAACAGCAGAAATTAGCTCTGATTCATGTTTTCCGCCTTGGTTGAATAACAAGTTGCACTGAGTTGTTCATTAACTTGTGTTGGGCAGAATATGTGGTTATAAGGGAAAACTGATAAGGAGATGAATGCTGTAACACTGAAACAATTTAATAACTAATGGATTAAGGAACAAGTGACCAGTGGAAAGACATTGTCAAATAGGAATATATACTGTATATATATTTTTAAACAGCTGATCAAAATTACTGCTGATTAAAAGGAGATGAATGATGTGAACACAAAACAATTTAATGACTAATGAATTACGGAGTAAGTGACCAGTGGAAAGACATGGTCAAATAGGAAAATACTTTTTTTTAAACAGCTGATTAAAATTACTTTGTAATAATCACTGAGGTAGACCCTTGTTTTTGACAACCTGCTAAATGCAGGGGGAGACTGACACCTGATATTTAACAAACACTGCTTGGTAGGGGGACCCACAGGGAAGTTAACCCAACCACTTACTGGGAAAGGATACGCTCTCACGCAACATGCCTGCAGAAGGCTGGCATGACTGTGCGCTGCTCTAGTATCATGCTGTTAAATTTGAATCCATGGGTTTTAGGTAGTGCTACAGACCAGCAGACTATCTGGAGTCAGGGTGAATATTTCAGAGACACCTTATTTATATCAGCAAGGGGCACTGCGTTTCCACCACTAAAAATAGCCACAGTAAATACTTAGGTTGAACATTCATAGTGCTAACAAAATAATTAAAACTGAGAATTATTCTACTGTATAGTTGAGTTTGCACAGATTAGACCCACGAGATGGAGGGGAACCCATCTAACTTACACATTTCTTGGAAACCAATAAGTGGATGGATTTACTGTAGTGTAACTGAACACCTCTGAGTATTTGTCCACACGGAGCTTGTTAAATTTGTCATAAGTTAGAAATCTTCTTAAGTAGTGGAAGAACCTAAGTCTTATAAAGAACCTAAATGGCAAATTCTAAGTAAACCAAGTTTTAAAGACATTTTAAAAAGTAATGCATTTTTTTTTAAAGAACTACTGAGCATAAAACATTTTTTTGGCTACCATCAGTCAAAGCAAAGCTGGAAGTTGATTTATCTCAGTAAGGCTAATATATCACCAATTTTTTAAACTGTGAAAAGCTATCTTTTTCATTCTGAATGTTAAAGCAGAAGTCAAAGCATTGTTAAAAGTAGTTCATCCAAAGCAGTCTGGAATCTGCTTGAACTAGTTTAAAAGATGGTCAGGAGATCCACCGTGCTCGGTCAAAGAGTCATTATGTTACTGGTATTAATACAGCTGACAAATTTAAGGGATGTTCTCACATCAGTACAAGATTTCTGGCATTACAACCTTTCAATGCTCAGGGCACATCACACTCACCTCTTTGTTTTGATCTGAACTGATTACTGTATTACTTTCTTTATGCTGTTTGTTAACATCCGTAACAGAGCTGGATACCTTTGAGGGGCAGCATGGGGACAAATGAATATGTACATGTGGAGAGCAAGGGCTGCTGAGCTTCGGATTAGAAAAGTGACATGAAATTCCAGTGTAGGGCGCCTCAAGGGAAAAACTCCTCTGTATGGCCCGATGACAGTGTTTTCTATCAGGACTGAGCTGATCCACATCTGATGAACGGCCTTTATTGCTTTTCTCTGAAGACTTTGTTGAGGAAAACAAACAAGCAGAGGTACTGCGATAAAGTTTTTTGTAAGTGTCGTCTTTTTTTCCAGAGTTATCAGCTGGGGAATGAGCTTCTTCAACTGTAGCCATCGCTGAGGCTCCCTTTTCAGGTATCGGTGGTCTCTGATGGGCAAAATGCAGCAGAATGCTGCTAGAGTGAAGATTAAATCTGTCGGGAGCCGATGACAGCTCCATCGTTGCATTCCTGTCCTCTGTTTTGCATATTGGTTCATCCAGTAAAGGAATATTAAAGTGCACCATGTGTTTTGTATCCTTAAGCTCAGCTGAGTAACTTCCTTTGGATTGATGGTGACCACTTACAGCAGTTGTGGTCACTCCCTCTTCCTCTTGTGGGAATTTCCTGGAAGCTGTCTGAAGACGAGTCTGAGTAGATCCCCTTGGTGGTAGGTGAGCAAACAGAGAAACAGGACCTACTGGGGAGGCAGGTGGGGTGCTGCAAGGGCTCTTTGGAATTATAATCAAAGAGGAGCACCGTCTCAGCGGGACCTTGACCCTGTGACGAAGTGAAGTCCTCTCCTGGTTTGTCCTGTGCTTTTCTGAAAGCTCTGGCTCAAAGATGCTGTTGCTGCTACAGTACCCTGCATCACTGGCCATGCTGCTGTTGCAAGAGCCTCTGTCGGACCCGGAACCTGCTCCACTCTCACAAACAACAGCTGGGTCTCCATCCTCTATATTGCCATCAAGGTTTCCACCAAGTTTTCCACAAGGTTGCAGCAAGATTTTCAAGACATTCTTCTTATGACACCCTCCAGCGTTAACCCTGGGTATGAACACTGAAGAGCACTGACTGTTGGCAAAGTCCGGTGACAGAGGAGTCACCTTCAGGTGAACAGAACTCTGCGCCAGACTCTCTTCTGCGCCATGAGCTGACAAACTGGCTGCCCTCTCCTCACCGTGGCTGCTGAAACCTTCCGACAGGGGGTCCGTGTTGCTTCTTCTCGACGCAAAATGCATGCGGAGCTGACGTGCCATTTATTTAACTCTCGAATCCATGCGGGGCTGGTGAGAGGAACATGATCAAACTTGCTGGTAGAAAAAAAAAAGAGCAAAAGCAACTGCTCTGTGATCACAATCATTAGTGGCTGTGCATTGCCAAAATAGCTCTGGTGACAAGCTACATTCCTTTCTAGGCTGATCTCGGCTTTTAGTCAGGGGTGGCCAGTGGTTCTGTTTAGAGATATGACCCAAACACATGACCTTTGAAACTGAAGTGTTAGTCCCTTTAAGGAATTAAACACTAAACAGAAAATAAAATTGTTTTGATTCCTAAGTTACTTTAACTAAATTAGGTACAGATTAATATCGGTCTACCTCACATTCATTTACCGGTACTCTCCTAAAAAAAAGGAAAAAAAAGAAAGAAAATGAAACAAGAATTTGCTTGATCTTAGACTGAAGCTCTGGCAAAGCATTAAATCTGTGTTGGGACATTCTCTTGGGACTCCTGCTGCTGCTATACTACTAATGTTTCTGCTGCCCTGTGCCCCCGCAAATAGTTTTACCCTCTGCTATTGAATTACAGGAAATCGAAGAGGATGAATGTCAACAAAATTCTGCATAAAACTGAGGACTATGTTGCAAAAGCAACCACATATACAGTACCGGTATATATAAAAACTGTTTTTACAACAGCCGTTGAATATATCACAAGGATCGAACAGAGTTTCATGCAGAAGTCCCTAAAAGCTGTAAAATGCTGGGAGAAAGTTGCTAAACGCTTTCAGACGGGATCAGGTAATCTGATGCACACCATCTGCTTTACAAGGAAAAACACAAAATATAAAGGAGGAACGGTGATATGACAGTGGTTATGTGACACCTCATGTAACGACCAGTGCTGCTCTTATTTCTTCTCGGCTGATGTTGACGGACTAAATTTATTAAGGACAACCTATTGTGAGCCCGGCTGACCTATTTCAGAGCATTACTCTGCTTCCAAATCAGTTTCAGTGGAATGTTTAATAGTAGGAGGCCCAGCCAGGATCAGGACATGACTCACTGCAGGACATTGTCACAGTGGAACTCATAACCTATAATTTAACCAACCTAACAGACTGACGGAAAACCTCTGATAGGATATGAACCACTTTTCCAGTCAGTACAGGTAAGTGATTGTGATGTAATCTGACACCCATAAAAACAATGAGTCAAAATGCATAGTTTATCACATATTTACAATACAGGTCTCTCTTGTAAATAAGTCCCCGTGGCTCAATGGGACTAACCTGTTTCAATAAAGGCTGAATGAATCACAATATAGCAATAAGACAACAAAACCTTTTGTAATTAGGTCA
>JBBPBX010038519.1:7231-30354 GCA_038048925.1 Garcialebias charrua
ATATATATATATATACACACACAGAAAAAAATGATGACTGGCGTTTAAGGCTCCCTGATGTTTACATCTTTCAAGTCTTTTGGGATATTTTGGGAAAAAAAATTCAGAATTCATCCTGATAATGATTTTATGATTTTATTGTACGGTTAAATTAAATATATGTGTCATACATACATGTGTCAGACAAAAAATGTGGAGTTTTTTGATAAATCATTTTCCAAAGCTGTTCAATGTTAATGATAGAATTTCCCAGTGCCCATGAATGCGTCACTGTTCCAGTTGAGAAACCGGATCGATCCGGTTGTTCACTCTCAACTCCTGCTGGATGAGGTAAGTCAGGTGTCCACTTCTGATAACTTTTTTAAATGTATTAGACTTTTTTTGTGTGTGTATGTGTGTGTGTGTGTGTGGGGGGGGGTTGTGTGTGATTTTAGTTACAACAATGTGTATGTAAATTTTGTTTCTTCTGTTTTTAACTAAGTCATGCTGTGAAACAGTACTGGTGTTCTTAATTAAGAGCAGTTAGAAAGCTGTAAAAACGGTTTTAAATTAGTAAAACAATTTTACCAAACTCTCAAACGTGATGCTGCGTTTCTAATCATTTCTAAAAACTTTTTGTTGAGGTGCTGACTGTAAAACAACGGTTAGTACGGGTTGTGTGAGACGTTCAGTGTACAGTTGGTAGGATCAAAGCGGTAAATGAATTCGCAGCTCTGTAAAAAAAAAAAAAAAGGGTCAGCTCTTTGCTGTCTGTTGTGAAAATGTGGCTTCTGAAGGACTATGAAGACTATCCTGTATGTCTGAGCAGAGCTCTTAGAGTTTGTCTTCAGACTGCATACGGTACATGTGAAGTCTTAACAGATTTTCTCTGTGACATGGAGAATAAAGCAAGACTAAATATTTTTTTGTCTCTTTCTGCCACACAGAATCATATTTAGCACAGTTACCTCAGGTTGGTTCCAAAAATAATGCCGGGACAGTCTCATATCTGTCAAGTTTTGGATTTAAAAACAAGGGAAATTTTCTGCCGGTACTCTGAGCCATCCCACTAGGTTTAGTGTTTGAAACATCATTTTCACATATTTTGTATAAATATGTCCTCTGTTATTTTCTGTTGTTTTATCAGCTCAGCTATATTGTAAATGAGGTCACTAGCTCAACATACTCCTGAATTTAAAATAAATTAATTAATGTCTTGCATTTTTATGCAGCTTTGATTTGAATACACTGCTTTTACCTGACACATTAGGTGTATTTGCACAAAGTACAGTACATGTACTAGTATCTATGTCACTGATACTAGCCTGAATTTTACATGGTATCAGTACTGGATCAGGAGTCTTGGTAGTGAACAACACTACTGGTCATATCTGAGCTCACTGTTCATCTTTTACTAATGTGCTTAATTTCACTGAGACAGGAGCTACGTACTGAAAGCAGCAAATGGTGTCAATGCAACACATTTACATTTAACAGCTTTGTTCTGATTCTTTTCAAATGAACTGGTATGTTCACACATCCTGTTAATATCCCTGTATCTTTTCTAATGACCTGATGGATTTTTGGTGGACATGTTTTGTGACTTTTATGTTAATATTGTTCTGTTTTATGTGTCTTCTTGTAGACTTGAGAAATCTGCTCTGGATTTGTGCCTTGATTGGTAAGTAAAGAGGTACTTTCTCTACAGCAAACACTCTACATTTATAATTTAGGAATGTCTGCTTTGAATTACTTGTTTATCAGTGTTGACGACTTTGTTCAAATAAAGTTTAAAGGTATTGTGACATGATGTTGTAAATTTGCACATTTGTCAGAACATATATATCTTATATCATTCAGCTCTGTTCATTTTTGCAAAATAAATTATAAATATATTAAAATTTCATTCCAAGTTATGGTAGTTTTTTCTTTGGGACACGCCCCTAAAAATCTGCGCATTTCCACAAAACGTCATCAGTGACGTGAAAACGGGAAGGCACGCTACGCGTATTTAAATAATAATGGCGGAGCATGTCCGATTGCGTTTGAGATATAATTTTAAAACAGTAAATCATCCAAAACTCTCATTAATAAACCTTCCCCGAATAAAAAGAAACTACAGATGTTACTTGATCGAGCAGACATAATTTAAAAATACATAAATAGCAACGTGTTTGCTCGGGTATCTAGGCTAATGTTTGTTAGCAGCTATTGGCTGACACAGTCCCGGTCGCGTCTGAGATATATCATTTTAAAACAGTAAATCATCCAAAACTCTCATTAATAAACCCTCCATGAATAAAAAGAAACTACAGATGTTACCTGATCGCGCAGACATAATTTAAAAATACATAAATAGCAACGTGTTTGCTCGGGTATCTCGGCCAATGTTTGTTAGCAGCTATTGGCTGACACACTCCCGGTCGCGTCTGAGATATATCATTTTAAAACAGTAAATCATCCAAAACTCTCATTAATAAACCTTCCCTGAATAAAAAGAAATTACAGATGTTACGTGATCGCGCAGACATAATTTAAAAATACATAAATAGCAACGTGTTTGCTCGGGTATCTCGGCTAATGTTTGTTAGCAGCTATTGGCTGACACACTCCCGGTCGCGTCTGAGATATATCATTTTGAAACAGTAAATCAACCAAAACTCTCATTAATAAACCCTCCCGAATAAAAAGAAACTACAGATGTTACCTGATCATGCAGACATAATTTAAAAATATACAAATAGCAACGTGTTTGCTCGGGTATCTCGGCTAATGTTTGTTAGCAGCTATCGGCGGACACACTCCCGGTCGCATCTGAGATATATCATTTTAAAACAATAAATCATCCAAAACTCATTAATAAACCCTCCATGAATAAAAAGAAACTACAGATGTTACCTGATCACGCAGACATAATTTAAAAATACATAAATAGCAACGTGTTTGCTCGGGTATCTCGGCTAATGTTTGTTAGCAGCTATCGGCTGACACACTCCCGGTCGCGTCTGAGATATATCATTTTAAAACAGTAAATCATCCAAAACTCTCATTAATAAACCCTCCATGAATAAAAAGAAACTACAGATGTTACGTGATCGCCAGGGCTGGACTGGGACAAAAAATCGGCCCGGGCATTTTGAGCAGAGTGGCCCACAGTGATGGCATAGTTTAATTGAAAAAGTAACTTAGTTAAGTTACTGATTAGTCCTTGGGAAAAGTAACTTAGTTAAGTTACTGATTACTTGATTTGGAAAGTAACTAAGTTAGATTACTAAGTTAATTTATTAGTTACTTTCAGCAGCTGCTAACAAGAACCCTCTGTCACAATACATAAAAAATTTAAATGTTTTAATAAAATAATTACCAATTAAAAATATTCAAAAAACATAATGGTCTTTCTTGACTTTATTAAACATAAATACTTTTGATAAAAAATAAGGTATTTCTTGATTTCAATATCATAAATGAAGGTTGAATGAATAAAGAAATACTTGCTTTATATAAAAAATAGTGTCTTTACTTCACTAAACAAATAATATGTTTACAAAAAAGACTTATAAAATGATTATTTTGAAAATGTTTCAAGTGAACAATACGTTTGTATAGGCCAACTCTTTCAGGGATGAAGATGTTCACATCCTTGATAGAGAGGAACGATGGTTTGAGAGAGGAGTAAAGGAGGTCATCTTTGTGAAAAGAAACTGTCCATCATTAAACAGAGGTGGAGGCCTCCGGGTTCAACTGTCCCCCTCTTAAGCCTCGGATATAGTTGACGCGTCGCATAGGGCGCGCGGCCAAAGTGACGCAATTGCGAAGTCCCCGCCCCTGCGCTTTGGCCAGCGCGTTGGTTTCGCGCGTGGTCGTGCACCTCCCAAATTTTGAAGCTCCGCAAGCCTAGCGCGCGCGCCGAATTGATTGACAGGTCGGGTAGGGACCTCCCCGACAGCCTTCACGCCAGAATCTGCAGCTGTCTGCGCCGCTGTGGTCGTGGAAACGGCGTCGCGACGCATGGAGGAATGTTTTTTATGTGATTCAAATGTTTTAAATTCCCCGAGCGAGCGGAAAGCCATTTGTTTTTGTTGTGTGATTTCAAACAGTTCTTCTTCTACGGTAGATTTCTTCTTCTACACCCTTTCTTGCAACATATGTACAGGTTTTAGAGGGTACTGCCACCTGCTGGTCAGTAAAAGAACAGCACTTTGCCATGCGCTGCCGTGCCACACTATAAACGCATGCACAGTGCGCGCGCAGCACGCGCGCTCCAGCTTGCGGACCAAAGCGCGACTATATCCGAGGCTTCTCAATGCTGTTGTTGCTAGTATCACTCAGCCCTCTGTGAATAGCAAACAACCATCAGGGTGTTAACGATCCATTGTTAGGCTGATGGTCCTCCTTGATCATGTGAGCAGCTGGTTTCAGCTGTCATCAACAAACTGGTTGATCCACTGTGAGTCAAGTCAAGTCTATTTTATTTATATAGCACAGTTAAAACAGATAAACTGTTATCAAGGTGCTTCACACACACAACACAAAAGAGGTTTAAAAATGTACAGAACAGTATCACACACCAATGGTAAAAATTATGATATTAACAGCGGTAAAAGTATAATAAAAATGTATAAGAGCAATATTAAAATGAAAACACAGTAAAAAAAAATATATACACTACGTCAGCTCACACAGTTTGAAATAATAGAGAAAAGATGATTTTTTTAGCAGGGATTTGAACATGTGAAGGGAGGAGGCCTGTCTAATGTTGGGGGGCAGGTTGTTACAGAGTTTCCACAGTGAGAGGGTGATATTTATAAGACTGAGCTGAATACAGCACCTCAGACTGAGGAAGTCTTTCTGATGAAAGATGAAACGTTTCTACAATTGTTTTGTTTTGTTTTTTGAATGTCCAGAGGCCCAGACATAGTTTTTTTTTAGATTTTTACCTGGATTATTCAGCATGCATCAGGGTCATCAGCACAGACTCCTTAGCTGCATGTGGATTTCCTTGAAGAGGAAGAGAACAGCTGCTAACTTCTGGAAATAACACACAAAGAGGTAAAAAAAAGTTAATAAGATTATAATTTTAAATTAAAAAGGTAATAGTACAGTAATAGTAAAAGAACAATACCTCTTTTTGAGCAGTTGAGGTGGTTGAATCTCTCATCTCTCATCATCAGGGCTCCAGGACATGCTGACACTATCAGTCTGAGTTTTTTCATAAAGTGCTGAAGTGTTGACGTGATAGAAGACGTCTTAGCAGCGTTCAGTAAAGCCTGCACATCAACAACATTTCAGACATGATTCAGAGATCCAACAATTTGTGTTATTGATCTGGAATTATTTGAATTACCTGATAAAAGTAGCAGCTGCTGTGATCGGTGTTTACAAGCTGTTTTCTTCGTTCACGTTCGGATGATGTGGTTAGTCCGTTCAAGTGACGTGTTGCTGTTGCAGATCCTGTCTTGTGAAACCGCGTCCATGCACAGCTTTTGAATTTGCGCTGGTCTTTTAACAACAGGAGACTGCAACAACATGCTAATAATGCTAAGTGCTAACGCGTGCTGCAACTTCATGCCGTGCTGAAACTAGGTCGCATAGAGCAGACGTCACATCACTCCTTGATGAGTCCTGTCTCACTCGTCCTCCTCTCAGGCTGCAGGTAGGAGGAACTTTCAGCCTCCGTGTGAGCACCTCACAGTCCAGTTTCTGTCAGGCACGCTGGTGTCAGGTTTCACAACCGCAATAGCTTGATGCGAGTAAAGGGAAGGGGCTGGTCAAAAGAGTGCTGAGAGATTTCATTGGATTAGCTCGACGTCGTTCAAGAAAATCAACCAATCGGCCGTCGCGATTGACAAAAAAATAGCTATAATTTATTTTTTTGGTTCATGAGTGACAGGACCGCACAGGCGGCCCATAAATCGCATAAATCACCGACGGCCCACCGGGAATTTGCCCGGTACGCCCGAATGGCCAGTCCAGCCCTGGTGATCGCGCAGACATAATTTAAAAATGCATAAATAGCAACGTGTTTGCTCGATGACTTGAAGTTTTTTATCACTTCAGTACCTTGGAAATTACTTGTTTCGGACATTTTTTCTCTCTGACTCTCTCTGACTCTGACTCTTGACTCTTTTTTTCCCTAAATCTGTAGAATTTTACGAGTTTCTAAATACAGATTTCATTAAGAATGAACACAATTTTGAATATTTTGGCAAATCATTTAAATCATAAAGACATTTTTATTTACTGACTCAGTATATATAATACCTTGTCTGTGAACAATTGTGATGCGCCATGGGAAAAGCAGGAACAAGTCGCGTACGTTCAAACTGAAAAAAAGTGATAAAACCTTCAATTTCTGAAAAAATAGTGAACATTGTTTTTTTGCAAAATATATTCGTTGAAGTTATGAAGAAATGCATTAAAAAATATAGTTTTAGTTCTTAAACTACTAAACTTTGTGTTTGAATTCAGCTTGTTTTCAGAGTAAAAAAGAGCCAGCAGTGATTTACGTATCGGTGTGGGGAAACTCACAGCTGATTACATAGTGTCATTACTGTATTTAAGAAAACTTGATGCCTGTGATTAGCACCATGATTTCATTATGGTCTGTATTTCAGAAACACACTAGTGATGTTTGATACACACATACCAGTACACCTTTTCATTATCTTTTTAAGTAGGAGGCTGGAGTCATTTCTCAACATGGGGCTTAAAGCGCTCTGGCAGAAGGCCGGATTTCTGGCTTGAGAGCGAGACAGCCTGCCGGTCCGCCTCAACTTAACTTTTGGTTGATAGACAGGGATTACATCCAATCACATGGAAGCTTGCATTGTCTTGACCAATTACTATCAGGAAGGCGGCTCTTAGAAAAACAAGCAGTGTGTATGTGGCTTCGCAGTCATATAAATGCAGAAGATGGAGTTCATCACAACGGGATAAAATATTGTTTTACTGGAGAAGCAAGTGGTGCATTTCTTTGTAAATAAATGCATTCCACTTCATTAATAGAAGAACACCCAAAATACTAATGGTCCACTCTGGGTTTACAGCAACTATTCTCACTTCTCACTGTTTCCCCAGGGTACTTGTCTTGGCAGGGGACACTAATCTCTTACGGGGTTTTTTGTGGAAAAGGTGAAGGTAGAGATGCCTCTGTATGGCATGCTAGCTTAGCACTACATTACTGCCGGTAGTTGTCAACCGGGATGGGGGTGTTAGGATGCTTGAGTTAAGCAGATCGTGCTCTATTCACACAAGGAGAGCTGTTGGTCAGGTTACTTCTTGTTGCTGTCTAAACTAGTTATTGAATCAAGTTACTTATGTAGGTAAACATAGATGTTTAACCTCTTAAAATACACCAGAATACAGGAAATGGCATCTACTTTATTCAAAATGTTCTGGGGGAGGACACTAAGACCCCCCCACCAGTGTGCCTGCCCCCCGCCCCTTACAAATGCTTCTGACGCCAATGCTGGTAAGACATTTTCATCACTGTTTAACAGTCTGTGTTCAAAAAAGCTTGTTCACTGCACAGAACATATTTGTGGTGATGTTGGAAATGACTCCAGCTCCTGCTCTAAAAGTTACCATATTTAGAAGACTGGGAGTCCTAAAACCAGCTCTGTGGAACTTCTTCCTTTTAGATTGTGATATTGAGTATTCTAAATTTATTGCAAATTAATTGACTCAAATTCATTCAACCTTTATTTAGTCAGGTAAATCTTATTGAGCTTCGAGGGCTCATTTACGAAAGTGACCTGCTACAAACTAAAGAATGATGAACAGCAATGGTACAAGTACATTAAACAATAGACAAAAGAAAAAGAAAAACTAGCAAAAACTAGCAAACATTATAAGGTACAGTAGATGTACAAAATCAAAAACAAGAACAAATCAGCATTGGTTTTTGCCAGGATTCCAACAGATTCTGAAAATCGTTTAGAGAGGTCAGGGCCGAGAGCTTCAGATCTTTTTGTAAGATATTCCAGGAAGCAGGAGCAGAGTAGGAGAAGGCCCTTTTTCCAAGTTCAGTCCTCACTGACGGAACACTGCAGGTAATCATGTCCTGAGAGCGCACACTGTAGCTGCACTCACGCAAAGACATGTAGGAGGAGATGTATGAGGGCAGCAGACCAAGAAGTGATTTAAAGATGAAGATGTACCAGTGGAAGAGTCTGCGTGAGGTTAATGATGTCCAGTTAACCAGTGAATACAGGGTGCAGTGGTGGGTACAATAATCACAGCCAGTTATGAATCTTAGTGCACCATGATAGACAACATCCGCAGGGTGCTTGTAGGAGCATTCATATAGAGAATGTCACCGTAATCAATGGGGGGAAGGAAAGTCACAGATACAAGGCGTATCCTAGCATTCAGTGTTACACATGTTTTATTTCTGAAAAAGAAACCCAGTTTTACTTTCAGTTTCTTCACTAGGTTTTCCACGTGGAGTTTAAAAGAGAGATGTGAATCGACCAGGATACCCAAATATTTATAAGAGTCAACAAACTCAATTGGGACACCATTTGATGATAAAATCAGAGGAAGATCTGCTGGGACCGACTAAGAGGGTTGGTCCTAAAACTGAGCCTTGTGGTACACCATTTTTAACTGTTAAATAGCTGGAAGAAGTATCGTTATGTTGAACACATTGCCTCCGATTGGAAAAATAGTTAGAAAACCAACCGATTGTGTGATCAGAGAAACCGATTTCTGAGAGCTTATGACACAGGATGTTATGGTCCACAGTGTCAAAAGCTTTAGACAAGTCTAAGAAAGGTGCAGCACAATAGTTCTTAGCATCCAATGCTTCAACAACGTCATTAAGAACCTTCAGAGAAGCAGTTGTTGTGCTGTGTTTTTTCCTGAAACCAGATTGATGAAGAGATAAAATGTTAAATGAATCCAGATAATTTTTGATCTGAGAGTTTATCAGTTTTTCTAGGATCTTGGATAAAATGCAAAGTTTAGAGATTGGTCGATAGTTGTTCAGTGAGGTAGGGTCACCTCCCTTCAGCAGAGGAAGAACGAAGGCTGTTTTCCAAGCATCCGAGATGGTGTTTTGGCTTATGGACAGATTAAAGATGTGGGTCACGGGGACTGTGATGATAAAGATGTGGGTCACGGGGACTGTGATGATATGAGCAGCCAGCCTTAAGAAATAAGGTGGGAGTTCATCTGGACCTGCAGATTTTTTAGGATCAAGGTCTTTTAACAGTTTATTTACCTCACTGACTGAGAACGGAGAAAAGGAGAAGAGTGTGATTAACTGAGGATTTACTTGTAGGAGGGATTTTATTTGTAGAAGTTTGATTATTAGATGAAGTGGCCATTTTTCCATTTGTAACTGTGTCAAATAATGAACTAGAAGCAACAAAATGTTTGTTGAAACAGTTCAGGATCTCATGCTTATTAGACACAGGAACAGAGTCAAAGTCAAATGTGTCTGTTCAATGTGGTGTGGAGTCTTTTGAGTTTAATTTTGCTGCGGGGCAATACTTTGGGGGCACAAATTTTACGTTGTTTAAGTTCAAATACATTGAAACCTCATTTTGTCATTGTTACTTGAAGCTGAATTGTTGTTAAAATCAGTTGTTTGCACTTTTCAGAAAGCTTTTTTAATAAACGTTGGCAATATGTCATGATTTCATTCTATCAACACCACAAAAACAGTTTCAAACTAACGCCAAATTTACACTACATGCGTTCCGGCTCCGCCCCGCACCGGTCCGACCTCCGCAGCAAATACGCACCCATTATAATCAATGAGAGAGTTTACACTGGCTCCGCACGGCGGCGGCGAGCAGCGGCGAGCGGATGGCAGTCCGTCAAAATTAGAATTGATCCTATTTCTGCCGGACGCCGGAGCTGTGCCGGAGTCAACTTTTGAAGATTACGTCGCACCAACAGGAAAAGGAACGAGCACAACATCCGTATTTACAAAATAAAATCACCACGGGCGGACTTAATCCTAGCTCTATACGGATTTATTTGTACAAAAATGCTGTCAAACTATCATTTATGACTACGCCTACAAACGCAATACAAGAAATAAATAAATAAAAAAAGTATTTTATTCTGAAATGTAATACATCACTTCCTGTTGCTCAAACCATGTCCTGTCGCTCATTTACGAGAGAAGATCAAGGCAGCAGTCTCTACTGTTGTTCTCCTTCTTCCACCGAATGAATTGTTTTGTTCTGACTTACTTATTTATCACTTGATTTATCGCGCAATCTCGCAATTCCCGCGCATGCGTCTCGGAACGGCGCATCCAGGCGGACCTGAGCGGAGCGGAGGTAGTGGAAACTGGACTCGCTCAGCTGCGACCTGCGGAGCGGGCGGAGCCGGACCGCATGTAGTGTAAATTTGGCATTAGGACTTTATTTTTCCAATTCAAGCCCTGTCACCATCAACACATAGATCTGTGGTTAAAATGTTAGTCAATGCAGACTGTTAAAAGCATGGGTGCCCACACGTTTTCGGCATGCAAGCTACTTTTAAAATGACAAAGTCAAAGGGATTTACCTTCTAAAAAAAATACAAAACTTATACTTATTTATTAACATATTAAGTATTCTTTATTTGGACATTACATGTTGATGTACATTTCACAACTGAATGAACTTATATTGCGCAATACAACTGCAGTTTTTGTAATTACCTTTTTCTTCTTCATTCAACCTTTATTTATACAGGTTACTCTCATTGAGCTTTGAGGACTCATTTACCAGAGAGACGTGATTAGTTGTAACAATATGTTTAAAAAAATACAGTAAAACTATTGTAGGCTGTTTAGTTTTTATAAATTTAAATAAAATATTGTCACACGAACGTTGCCATGTTGTTAACAGTGCAATGCATTCTGGGTAAATTATGTATGCTAGGTCCTGCAGTGCTAGCTCCGTCCATCCAAAACAGCTATCAGCTATCCTTTTCAATTTGAACTGGAGCACGTTAACATTGATGTCAACGTAGAACTCACAAGGGGAAATGAAGAAGGGGTAAATCATGTTGAGTTTCTAGTGGCCTGTCTACAGTATTTTAATTGGATAAAATACATATTTTGACCACTGTACTGCTGCATCTGATGTGCTGACAACGGTTTGTGTTTCAGCATTTGTAGTTGAAGACAACTGTAATAAAGAGTGTTGTATTATTAATATACCTACAACACTGCTGTCTTAAAATTGAGAAATATTAACAATAATAATAACTTAAACATGAAGCTGAAGTTGGCTTCCGATTGCAGCTTCCAATTCGGGAAATGGCTAATGGGTGATTCCACCTAATTTTTCACTACCATGAGCGTCTTTCATCTGTTCTAGTTCAAAGACTAAAATACTTAACCTGGACTAGATTATTCTACACTAATAGTAGAAGAAAGAAAACCTGCTCTGTGATTTGTCAAAACCTTTATCTGATTGATAATAATAATAATAATAATAATTTGTCACATTTGTCATCTGTGTATGTTCCCATACTTGACAGACGAAATTGGTCTTCTGCATTTAACCCAACCACCACCAGGTGGTGCAGTGAGCAGCGTAGTCGCGCTCGGGGAGCTGGGAAAATAGATGTGCACTCATAGACACCCCAAGATTGTGTGCCGTGGCCGGGGTTCGAACCTGGGTCCTTCGGATAACAAGTCAGATTCTCTGCCACTACACCATCTTGGCCCCTGATGAAACTTCAATGAAGGGCAATTTTAACACTATTGAGTAATTAACTGTATCTGTTTATCAAACCAACAAGAATTACAACTCATAGTGCCACAATCAAAAACAAAACTAAAAAATGGGGAGTAGACTGTGTTGTTATCCCATAATGCTTAGCAGTATTTTAGACTGGTGTTCCGGGCTACACCATGAGTCAGAAGGACGTCTGTGGTATAGACCTGCCTCTTGAATGCCTATTAGTTTGGTTATTACCTGTAGTGAGGCTCAGAGTGTCTTCTCTGGGTTTACCTCACACAATGATAAGACAGAAGTCACAGCATATGGTGCAACATATGTGCTCTCCATTCAAGAAATTCATTATTAAAGATCCACTGATGTGATTTTTCTACTATTCATCAAATTGCTCAAAATATATATATTTTATCATTTAAATATGTTAGTTTTTGCAAACAAAATGATAAATCACTTTAATTTTGCTTTAAAAGTGATTTTGAACTTCAAGCTCGTGTTTAATCATGGGAAATCCGTTTACACCTGAACGCACCATCTGTGATGTAATGTCCAGAGTGAGAGGCAGAGGGCTCCAGTCTCTTCAATAGCGGACATTTTAAAACTTGACTAATTTATCAATCTAGGTGAAGATTTGAGCTATTTGTCTTCATTTTGGGAAGCAGAAAATAGTTTGGGTGATGGAACAAGAAACAACAGGATCTAATTTAGGTCTGATGCTGTATCAGACTTCCTTCATGTGGAGCTGCGCACACTGTGACAAGCTCAGAGCTCTGCCTCAACTCTGGACATTACATCACAGATGGTGCGTTCGGGTGTAAACGGATTTCCCACGATTAAACACAGCTTGAAGTTCAAAATTTGATTTGATTTGATTTGATTTATTTATTCATTCATTTTATAATTAAAACAAGAAAACAATACAATACAAAAAAAGAGAGAAAAATATATATATAAAATGAAAGGCGGCAGAAGAAGAAAAAATCTTATTTTTTCTGCCCCTTTTTCTCCAATAAACAATTCATATAGACAACTACTTGGATTACAAAATAAATAATCAACATAATTTTAGCATTTAAGAATAAACACATGACACAACCAACTCATAATTTCCAAAATAGTGAACAACATAAATAATAATTACTACCCTCTGTGTCATACACAAACTTCCAAATTTCAACTCATTTAAATATATGTTTTTAACCGTTTAAACTTAATCATTCTTTTGAATGAAACCATTGATCTGACCACTTTAATATCAGACTCCAATTTATTCCATAACCCTATTCCTTGAATTATGGTTGATCTTCCCCTCAAACTTGTCCTAAAAGGTGGCTTCACAAATATATCTGTCCCTTTAAGATTATAATTACTCGTTCTTCTAACAAAATATTTCTGAATATTAGAAGGAAGTGCATTAGTTTGAGCTTTATACAAAATTATCAAAATATTATAATCAATTAAATCATAAAATTTCAACAGTTTTGTTTGATGAAACAAAATGCTTGAAGGATGATGAAAATTCTTTCTGGTGATAATTCTAATAGCTCTTTTCTGCAAAATAAAAATTGGCATTGTAATTGATTTACATGCCGTACCCCAAACGCTAATACCATAAATTAAGTGTGGCACAAATAATGTATTATACAACAAATAAAGTGCTTTATCATTTAGTAAATCCCTAACTCTGTAAAATATCGCAATAGACCTAGATAATTTTGCTTTAACTGAACTTACATGATGTTTCCAAGACAATTTATCATCAATAATGATGCCCAAGAACTTCGCTTCAGAAACTCTCTGAATCTCAGATCCCTCAATTAAAAATGGAAAATCAATTGATTTATTTTTATTACTAAAGATCATATAACTAGTTTTATCCAAATTTAACGTTAATTTATTAATTTTAAACCAATTCTGAATTTTTGCAAGTTCTGTCATCATTAATTCTAAAGTTTGTTGAATATTGTTACCACAACCAAAAAAAGTGGTGTCATCAGCAAAAAGAATGCACTTGAGGAGTCCTGATACCTGTACCAAATCATTTATATATAATATAAATAGCTTTGGTCCTAGTATCGATCCCTGAGGAACTCCACATGTTATAGTGCTGAGCTCAGATTTCACTTCATCCATCTGCACAAACTGTTTCCTTTTACTCAAATAACTACAGACCCATTTCAATGCCAGTCCTCTAATACCATATCTATGTAACTTGTCAAGGAGAATATTATGATCCACTGTATCAAATGCTTTCTTTAAATCAACAAAAACACCCACACAATACTGTTTTTGATCCACCGCTGTAGTAATTAATTCCATCAACTCCATTAGAGCCATGGATGTTGAATTTCCAGTTCTAAAACCATATTGATTGTTGGTGAGAATATTAAATTTGTCAACAAACTGATCCATCCTGATTGCAAACAGTTTCTCCAAGATTTTTGAAAATTGTGGCAATAGTGATATAGGTCTGTAATTATTAAACTCAGATTTGGAACCACTTTTAAAAAGAGGTATCACCTTAGCCACTTTCATGCGATCAGGAAAATCACTTTTAAAGCAAAATTAAAGTGATTTATCATTTTGTTTGCAAAAACTAACATATTTAAATGATAAAATATATATATTTTGAGCAATTTGATGAATAGTAGAAAAATCACGTCAGTGGATCTTTAAAGCCTGCTATACCTGAACACCGGTATCGGATCGGAAAAGTATCGGTATCGGTCGATACCAAGATTTAAGTATCAGATCGGATCGAAAGTAAGAAATGTTGATCGGTGCATCCCTAGTTAGGAATCTCCACAATAAAACAAGTCTTAGTTAAAACAATTATAAATTTAAAACTTCAAATTTGTAAACTTTATTGAACAGTTATTTTTTTTAATTCTAGAGATTTGAACATTTCTATTTCTGCACTCAGTTGCATTGGAAGCTCATCTCACTGCAACAAAAGGCATTTTGAATCATTTGAAATGTTTTCTTCTGTTTTTAATACATGATCATTTTGGTCACTTAAACTAGAACAGATTAAAGACACGTAAGGTAGTGGAAAAAAATAGGTGGAATTGCCCTTTAGCCAATTCAAAAATTAGAAGCAAACTGACTGATGAATCATTTCTAGATGAAAATTTATCAAAGATTACTTGCATTAATCAGTGCTGATCTATTTTATACAGTTTGATGTGTATTTGATAAAATTGTGTAAATTACTTTGCTGCCACTTTCATACATTTATATGAATCTTATTTTTAAATACTCAGGAAAATCTTTTTAAATACTCAGGAAAATCTTTTTAAATACTCTGGAAAATATGACAAATATGGGCGGCCGTGGCATAGTGGTAATGGCAGTCGACCCCCAATCGGAAGGTTGGAGGTTCGAATCCCGTATCCACTCACCATGTGTCGTTGTGTCCCTGGGCAAGACACTTAACCCCGAGTTGCTCCCGATAGGTCTGGATGGCGCCTTGCAAGGCAGGCTACCACTACCGGTGTATGAATGTGTGTATGAATGGGTGGATGGTTGGTATTGTAAATCGCTTTGGGGCTCCTAACAGGGGGCTGGAAAGCGCTATATAAATAAGCTCCATTTACCATTTACCATGACATGAGTTAAACTGGACTATTATTTTCACACACATTTGACATTTTAAAGTTGGATTACATGTTATTTTTGCATTAGTTTCTTTACTAAATGTACTCACTTGATGAAATATCTAATTCTTGTTTTGATTTTGCCTTACAGGTGTGCTGATATCCACCTCTCCCCTCTAATTGGAAATTCTATCTTTACTGATCTATCTCTCTGCTCTCTCTTTGATTACAAAGCTATTCTACCTAACTCTACACTACAGCTCTATCTAATTTGACAAGCCATTCTATCTTGTATCATCTACCCTATCCCCTCTATCTGGTTTTGGCTCGGTTTGAGTTTACCATCTCTGGTAACTCTTCCCTTGATTTTGGCTCGGGTTGAGTTTACCATCTCTGGTAACTCTTCCCCTGATTTTGGCTCGGGTTGAGTTTACCATCTCTGGTAACTCTTCCCTTGATTTTGGCTCGGGTTGAGTTTACCATCTCTGGTAACTCTTCCCTTGATTTTGGCTCGGGTTGAGCTTACCATCACTGGTAGCTCTTCCCCTGATTTTGGCTCGTGTTGAGTTTACCATCACTGGTAACTCTTCACCTGATTTTGGCTTGTGTTGAGTTTACCAGATTTTATTGACTCATTGTTTGGCCTTATTTTTGGATATTGACAAAAACGTACCTATTTTGATCAAAACTGCAAAGCACTGTTCTAACTTTTGGATTTATCTGTCAAACATATCTCATCAAATACATCTTTACAAAAATATACCTATTTTTATTAGATTTTGAAAAGCACTGCTCTGATATTCGGATTTATCTGTAAACCATATCTTATCGGATCTATCTTTACTAAGATTAAGTCAGATACATTTTGACTGTTGATTATAATATATTTTGATCAGTCAGATTATATATACATTTCTTAACTGAAAAACAAAACAGTTGAAAAGTTTTAAAGGTAGCAAGTTTGTCTTAGTGGAATATATTGTTTATAACAGTATTATCTGTTTCTTTAAGTGTAACAATGCCTAGGAAGAACCAACGATCAAAAGCTCAGAAAGTGAGGTGGCAGAAACTGAAGGATGTTGACTGTCCTACAACAGGTGAGCAGGTCCACGTTCTACAGAACCTTGAGGAGGTTAATGTGACCGTGTCTGCTGCTGAGAGTCCACAACTCAGAAATGAAGCTCCACGAACTGAACAGATGTCTTATGCTGATGCTTTGAAGAGAGGACTTAGACACATTGATGAACATCAGGTGAACCACAGCAACCCACAGGTATGTAATTCCACTAAACCTCAAATTCATGTTCCTGGAGTGTCTAATCAACCCAGTGTCAATCTACAACCATCTGTAACAACTGTGCGTGCTTCAAGAAGCCAGGCCTCAAACATTTATGGTGTGTATAAAAACAGACAGTGCACGGCCAACAGTTTGGTGTTTTTATCATTTCTGCATGAAGATGAGAACATCACCACATCAGATCTTGACCTAGTGTTGGATAAAGGTCATGTAATGTACTTAGAAGCCAGGGAAAGATTTCCAACAAGTGATCATTTAGCCTCAGATGAATTACCACCTGAAGTTACAGCTCGCAGGATTCATTACAACGTGAACATGTCTCATATTTCACGTAATGGAACATTTGGAACTGGACAGCTCCCCAGCCTTGCACAAGGACTGAACTGTTTGACCTCAGATGTGCAATATGCTCTACTGATTATGGCAGGACTTTGTATCGCTGTTTTCAGATGTAGAACAGGTAAATACGGCCTTTTTGACCCCCATCGTCGTGATGCTAACGGTCTGCCAACAAAATCTAAGCGTGGGACTGCTGTGATGCTGAAGTTCAGTTGTCTGGGTGACATGACAGCCAGGATCAGAACATTGTTCACAATATTTGACGTGCAAGACTCCTGTTATTATGAGCTGAAGCCCATTGAGTTTTACAGTGAACATACAGCTGAGCATAGAAATGTTACTGTACACACAGATAGCAGAAACAAGACTGATGATGTTCAACCTAACATGTTCAACCATGTTAATGAATCAAACTCACCAAGAGCCACATGTCAGACAGAAAACATTTTACTATCAACATCTCAGAAAAATGCTGTACAACTAAATGAGGTTGAAGTCCCATCTCGCACACAGAATCCTCCAAATGAAGTAAACATTACAGCTCAAGTGATGAACCATGATGGTCCCTCTGATTATTCTGATGTCACACTAACTTCATCTGAAAGACAACAAGGAATGTTCACTGAAACACCAAGTGATCTAGCTCATGAAGTTTCCAACAGAGAACCAGACACTGCTTCCTGTACAACTGGTGTCAGACATCTTACAGAGTCAGTAATGCAAGAAATCTCACATAAACTGTCCAAACTCAGCAAACAGGAGAGGAGAAAAATTAAGAGGAGGTCAATGGTCACACAGAAACTACTACAGAGAAAAGAAAATCAAAAACAGAAAGAAAGGCAGCTTTATAGAACATTAAAAACAAAGAAAAATACTTATTCTAAAAATGTATATCAAAACAATCCAGCTGTCAGACAGAAAAGGAAACTGCACAGTAAAAAATCTTACAAAGAAAATACTGACTATAGACAAAAGAAAAAAAATTGCATGAAAGTGTATTACTCTCAACAATATAAGCAGAGTAAAGAATACCGACATAATAAACTATTATATATTAGAAGCCATAAAAGCCAAAGTGAACCTTATAGGCAGAAGCAAAGACAGTATTTTATAAACCGTTACAGAGAGAATGAACATTTTAGGCAGAAGAAAAGACAGTATCTTGTAAACCGTTACAAAGAGAATGAACATTTTAGGCAGAAGCGAAAACAGTATCTTGTAAACCGTTACAGAGACAATGAACGTTTTAGGCAGAAGCAAAGACAGTATCTTGTAAACCGTTACAGAGAGAATAAATCGTTTCGGGACAGACAAAGATCTTATTCTGTTCAACGTTATAACATGAATGAATTCAGCCTGAGACACAGAGACATAATGAGACAGATCATGAGAAAGAATTACAACAATGAACATTTTAGAAGGATGCATTATTTTAGATGTGCCACGAACATCAAAAGAAAGTATCGACAGATGAACAGACAAGCTGAGAGTGTACAAAGTAACACAGACAACAGTCTGATCAATGAAGCCATATCCGTTTTCAGATCTAATATAAAAGCTGGTCCTACCTATGTTTGCACTGTGTGCCATAAAGCGTCATTTCGTAACCAAGTCAAAGTCTGCACAAGGTCAAATTACACCAAAAATCCAGATGTTGTTGCAGAATGTTTGACAGGAACATACGTTCATGTTTGTAATGAAGACTGTAAAGAAAACTGCTCAGCTCCCCATGAGAGAAAGAAGGAGTGGATTTGTCACACCTGTTCTAAATATGTGAAAAAAGGGATGATCCCAACTTTAGCTGTTGCAAATGCAATGGGCCTTTCAAAAATTCCTCCAGAACTCAAAGACCTGAACATCATGGAGAGACATCTGATTTCTAAATGCATTCCTTTTGCAAAGATTATTCCTCTTCCTAAAGGCAGACAGAATCTCATCAGGGGAAATGTTGTATGTGTTCCAGCAGAAGTTCAGGAGACTGTCAATGCCTTACCCAGACTGAGAAGGAAGTCTCATGTCATAAGAGTGAAACTGAAGAGAACCTTGTGGTTCAAAGGTCACCAGCTGTTCCAGACTGTAACCTGGTCTAAACTGATTCAAGCACTGCACAAATTAAAACAGATCCACCCACAGTATCAAGATGTAACAATCAGAGATGAACCTTTGCTCTGTGACCCAACTTTAAATGATGATGAAGATGAAGATGATGATGATGACAACACAAGTATGAGAGATGATGACTATGATGAGGAAGATTTAATGGACATTGACAGGTGTGAGAAGGCTGCACTGTGTGAAGCAGAAAATGAAACTGACTCAGATGTTGACATGTCTTGTGAAGAGGAAAAACATTTAGAAAAGGAACAGAGAGAACAGAACAATGAGGAAAATGATGGAGAAGAAAGTGAACAGAGAGAACAGAACGATGAGGGAAATGATGGAGAAGAAAGTGAACAGAGAGAACAGAACGATGAGGGAAATGATGGAGAAGACAGCGATTTACCAAATGGAGGATTTGCTTTAGAGTCATGTCTTCAGCCTCTAGATGTTTCTGAGGAGATCCTGAGTTACAGTGATGACATTTACTGTGTGGCACCTGCTGAAGGGAACAATCCAGTTAGTTTTTTCCGTACACCTAAACTGGAAGCCATGGCTTTTCCTGTTCAGTTCCCTACAGGTCAGAACACTCTGGATGAAAGGAGACGTATTAAAGTCACACCGAGCAGTTATTTCAAGTCCAGGCTTTTTAGTGTTGATGATCGTTTTGCCAGAGACACCAACTATTTGTTCTTTGCGCAGTTTGTGACCGAGATCCATCTGGCTAAATCCAGCATGACCATACAGTTAAGGAAAGGCAAAACTTTGACCAAAGATGGACGACGGATAACATCTGGTATGTTGCAAAATAAGCAAGAGGTTGAGAGGCTGGTAAGAAATAAAGATGCAACCAGGTTCATGCAGCCATTAAGAGGAACACCTTCTTTTTGGGAGAAGACAACCAAAGAGTTGTTTGCTATGATCAGACAGCTGGGAACTCCTACATTCTTCTGCACATTTTCTGCTGCTGAGATGAGATGGCCTGAAGTGATTACAGCCATAAAAAGACAACAAGGTGAAGGCGTTGACTTTGAAGGGCTCAACTGGACAGAAAAGTGTGTTATACTAAGATCAAATCCAGTAACAACCATGCGCATGTTTGATAAGCGTGTTGAAGCATTATTCAGAGACTTGCTTTTTTCTCCTGCTCAGCCACTCGGTGAGATCTTTGATTTCTTCTACAGAATAGAGTTTCAGCACAGAGGCAGCCCCCACGTGCATGCTCTGTTCTGGATAAGATTTGCCCCTGATGTAGAGAAAGATGATGATCAGACAATCTGTGACTTTGTGGACAGATACATCTCAGCCCAACTGCCCGACCCAGATACACAACCTGAACTGTACAAGAAGGTAACAGAAGTGCAGAAACACAGCAGGAACCACACTAAAACCTGTTTTAAGAGTGTGAACTCTGGATGTAGATTTGGTTTCCCTAAACCCCCCTGCACAAGGACAATGATCACCAGATGTGAAGAGAGTCGGGACACTGCAAATGCAAAAAGGAAACTGGAACCTTTCATGAAGCTGTTAAAGGAACCTGAAGTAGCATCAATGACTTTTGAGGAGATTCTGTCTCAATGTAACCTGACAATAGAAGTGTTTGAAGAATGTCTTCAATGCATGTTCAAAAAAACTACAATCATAATGAAGCGTGATCCAAAAGACATCTGGATAAACAACTACAATGCACCTCTTCTGGAAGCCTGGGACGCTAACATTGATGTTTCCTTCATTGTGACTGTTTATTCATGTGTAATGTACCTGACCAAATACGTCACAAAAAAGGAAAGTGAACTCTCTCAGTACCTTAAAGAGGTCATAGATACGGCCATCATCGACCGGGTCAATGAGTGTAATGAGATGAAGGCAGTCATGCAGGCTTATTCCAAAAAGAGAGAAATCAGCGCTCAGGAGTGTGTGGCTCGTGCATGTGGCCTACATATGAAAAAAAGTTCCCGTAGTGTAGTCTTTGTACCAACTGATGACAATCCTGTGAAAATGAGTCGCCCCATGTCTTTCCTGGAGAGCACAACACCAGACAGTCACAATATTTGGATGACAAGTTTGAATGACAGGTACAAAGCCAGACCTGAGACACCTGAGTATGAGGGAATGTGCTTAGCAGATTTTGCAGCAACATGTACAATTGTCAATGCTCAAGCAGCTAAACGGAAAGGTGTGCTGCCTCTCCTCAATCAGCTGGGATACGTGCAAAGACGTAAGAAAGATAAGCCAGCCGTTATCAGATATTACCACTGTTCTGAGGAAAAGCACCCCGAAGAGTTTTGTGGGCGATTATTAAGACTATACCTTCCTCACCGATCAGAGCAGGAACTGAAGACACCGAATTTTCCAACATTTCAGTCCTTTTACAACTCTGCATGGGTCAAACTACCAGGTTCAGATGATCCAGAGTATGTGAAACTCATTGTTCTGAGAAACAAAGAGAAATATGAAGGAAGCTCAGATGAAATCAATGAAGCTTTGGAAGAATTTGAACGAAACAGAAACACTATCATGGACGAGTGGTGTAATCTTGCCCCTGAATCAGAAGTTGTGAGATTGCAGTGTGATGAGGTAGACAGAGGACAAGCAGACGATCACAACGAACAGGAAAATGTGCCAGACTACAACGCTGATGTTGTAACAGAAGTCAGAGCCGTCAGAGAACCACCTTCCACTGATCCCTCTGTGTTACGTCAGATGTATCAGAATCTCAACCAGAAGCAGGCGTGTGTGTTCTATGCAGTCAGAGACTGGTGCCTGAAACAAGTGTGTGGCCTAAACCCACATCCATTTTTCTACTACATCAACGGTGGTGCAGGAACCGGAAAGTCCCATCTGATTAAATGTATTCACGCCGAAGCATCTAAGATACTGAGCAGACTGCCTGCAAATGCAGAGGAGGCCGATTTATCCAATCCAACTGTTCTGTTGACGTCTTTCACTGGAACTGCAGCCTTCAACATTTGTGGAACAACACTGCACTCTCTCCTCAAACTGCCAAGAAGCCTGAAACCACCAATTCAAGGACTTGGTAACAAGCTGGACGAGGTAAGGTCTGAACTCATTAATGCAGAAATCCTTGTTATTGATGAGATCTCGATGGTTTCAAAGCCCCTTTTTGCCTACGTGGATGCACGACTGAAACAGATTAAAGGCAGTCACAGACCATTTGGTGGAATGTCAGTTTTAGCTGTTGGAGACTTTTATCAGCTGCCACCAGTGAGACAGTCCAAACCTCTCTGTGTGCTCGACCCTGCAGAAATTGACCTTTGGCATGAACATTTTCAGATGATCACGCTTACTGAGATTATGCGTCAGAAAGATGATGTTGCCTTTGCAGAGATGCTGAACCGGATTCGGGTGAAAGAAAGGACAGAGGAGCTCTCTCAAGATGACAAAGGTTTGTTGTCGCATACCGTCACTGAACCAGAACACTGTCCCCCTGACGCCCTGCACATTTTTGCAACCAATAGGAAAGTCGAAGCCCACAACTCTGCGACTTTGGAACGGTTTCACTCTAGTATTATCAAGGTTGATGCAGATGATTTCCAGAAGGACCCACGAACCGGCAGAATGTCTCGACAGGATCAACCTTTGAAAGGCGGCCGAGGTGATTTACCTGACTCTCTGAGAGTGGCTGAAGGAGCACGGGTCATGCTCACCAGAAACATCAACATACAGAACGGTTTGGTCAATGGTGCTTTTGGACAACTAATCAGAGTGGTACGTTCAGAAAATGATCAACACATCATTAAACTTGGACTCAGAATGGACAACCAGGCATCTGTGAGAAACAACCACAGTGGAGCTTCAGAATCTGACGATCTGGTATACATTGAGAGAGCAGAGGATAACCTGAAACAAAGAGGAGTGGTACGTAGGCAGTTTCCTGTCAAGCTGGCATTCTCTTGCACTGTCCACAAAACCCAGGGCCTAACAACACAAGCAGCTGTGGTCTCACTAAAGAACATCTTTGAACCTGGAATGGCATATGTGGCCCTTAGTCGTGTGACCTCACTCAATGGATTGTATTTACTAGATCTGGATGAGACTAAAATCTACGCAAATCCTGAAGTCACCGTAGCGCTGCAGACCATGAGACAGGCCAGTGTGGAAGAGTTG
>JBBPBX010038520.1:10429-29038 GCA_038048925.1 Garcialebias charrua
GGCCCCAGCACTGACCCCTGAGGAACACCATTGAGTATATGATGAGAAGAGGAAGCTAAACCCCCTACTTTAGTACTACTTGTCAGTGCACCAGTGCTCGAATGCATTCCTCTTTAAGATAAAGAGGAATATGTTCACATCATAAAGATTTCTGACCTCGGATGCTTTAACAAACCACAAAACAGGTTCTCCATCTTGAGCTGCTATCAGTTACATAAAACACACACACACACACACACACAGAGCCAGCTTACATGATGTCTATTAGACAAGTTACATCCTGTCAGCTGTGTTGACCTTGTGCCAGAGAGAGTTCAAACATGGAGGATAATGAAAGAATAGGAAACTACAGTTTTTTTAAACGTCTATCAATTTGTTTAGTAGATGTTGCAACAAGGTGGGCTGTGTTGTGCATTTTAATCTTATATTCATAAAATCTTTGCGTGTGTCATCAATCTGAGAAGATGTCTCGGAGCTTTATGAAGCCATCAATCAGGAGCTTGTTGTGCGATTGCAGCAGCAGGAGAGAAGAAGGTGTGAGGAACATCTAATGATACAAATGGATCTGATGACAGGAGCGGTGACAAGTTTCATTCATCTTGTTGAAAACATCTCCCTGTGTCTGTAACGTGATGCATTCAGGGGCTTTGCTGGCTGAGTGGAACCCTGAAGCACCAGGACACGTCTGAACTTCCTGTTAACGTGTCAGAAGCCCTGCGGTCACAAATGATTCATAATATGCCCTGATGCATGCTCAATATCATAATATGATTAATGCTCGTGTCTAATTAAAGGGGTGACAAAGTATAAACCCAACGTGACATTTATGAGTTAGTAGAGAGAACGTGTATTTGATCCTCTCATGACTTGGATCTTTATTAAAAACAAACAAATAAACATTTAAGCTGCATTCATTTAACAATTAAATGCTTCATGTTCAGACGTTCAGATTAAAATCAAACGTGATAACATCTATACAGTATTCTGAATAAGGATGTACAATACACCAATTATTTTATTGTTTTTGTTGATACCCAAAGTTATTGTTTGTGTGATGTTCTTTCATACTTAAGTTCTATTTTTAGCAAAACCATTTAGGATTAGATCAGATTATTGCAGATATATTGTGTTTTACCTTAAAAAAAGTTTTGTTTTGACCTTCTTCTTGTTCTTCTTGTCTTGTTCTTCTCTTCTTGTTTTTCTTCTTATTGCTGTTCTTGTTCTTCTCTTCTTGTTGTTCTTCTTCTCTTCTTGTTTTTCTTCTTGTTGCTGTTCTTCTCGTTCTTGTTCTTATTCTCTTCTCTTCTCTTGTTTATCTTCTTGTTGTTCTTGTTCATTTCTTGTTGTTCTTCTCTTCATCTCTTTCTTCTCTTTAATTCTTCTTTTTTCTTGTCCTTCTTGTTGCTGTTCTTCTTTTCTTGTTCCCTTGTTCTTCTCTTCCCTATTTCGTCTTCTTTTTCTTTTTCTTGTTCTTGTTGCTGTTCTTCTCCTTCTCCTTCTTCTTGTTCTTCTTCCCTAAAGGCCCCGGCAGAGCTCAGCGTAAGGCAGTACGCAGCACTACGCCGTACGTACGCAGAGGCACAAGCGTAGCCCCGCAAGGCACGAACGCGCAAAGCTCAAATTTTACGACCGCGTACGCGATGCACGTTGTCTCACAATAAACTGCCCGGCACCGGACTGTTTTGTATGTTACACAAATGAATTAAATTCCCCTTCTTCATCGCTGATCTGGACTTTTCTTTTGTTTTTTTTTGCCAAAAGTCAAGTAATCGCTTCCTCCTCCGTTAACTCCATGACTGAAATGAATGAATTTGTCACGAGCGAATAATAACTCATGTCCTACCTGGCTGCGCAACGTTCTAAATATTTCCTGGTGGGCTGTGGGCTGCAGGACCAGGGCTCCCTGTTTTTATTTTTATTTTTTAGAACTTTTTATTAACATATAAAGTTTAGAAACACCGCAGCGGCTGCAGCCAGCCAGCTCATGCCTTTTTTTTGGTCTCCCACTCGACCTGTCAATCAATTGAGTAGGCGTGTCAGCAAATGACCAATCAGCAACCTCAGTTTGTCCCGTAGGTAAACGCTCTGCGTGCAGCTGCTCAAATTACAACAAGAATTTGGAGCGAAAACGCGAGCATTTAACGCGAGAACGAAAGCAGAGCTGTGCCAGTGAACGCGTGCGCACAGAATGCGCGCGTAGAGCGGCGTACAGGCAATACGCTGAGCTCTGCCGGAGCCTTATTCTTTCGGCTTAAACCATCAGTCAGTACATTGAACAAACTCAGTCCAGTCCAAATCTTTTTTCTTCACATGTGAGCCAAAACAAAAATGGCTTCATCTCAGTGAACTTTTAAACAAAATGAGCTCAAATCTGGTCACGCAACACACATTTTCTGAGGACGAACACACAATTACTCACAATAATGCATGAGATGACAACAAGGTTTGTTATTTCTCAGCTCCAGATGATCTCAGTTTGAAACGAGGGCAGGCAGTTTGCATTCCAAGGATGCTCGGCATTCGATTGACATCAAATTGAACTTGAAGTGACATTTAGGAAATTATTTCTGAACGTTTTATTTTTGTCTCTCAGGTGCAAGCTGGCTCAGGCAAACGGTTGGGGTGTGATGGTGAGCCATCGCTCAGGGGAGACCGAGGACACCTTCATTGCTGACCTCGTGGTGGGACTCTGCACTGGACAGGTGAACACACACACACACACACACTAAAACTAACATAAATAATAATCATTTAAACTGAACCCCAAAACAGGTTAAGTTCAGTCATAAATACATTTTTAAACTATTCCACTATAACAATGAACCAATGGTTGTTTACAATCATAATTTTGGGAACTGTATCTTGTACGGTAGTTTCTTAAATTTCTATGTCTCTTGCAGATTAAAACAGGTGCTCCCTGCAGATCTGAGCGACTGGCCAAGTACAACCAGCTCATGAGGTGAGACCACCAAAACTTTTTATTAAAACTTTACAGACCGTCATTACATCACTCTTTATAACAAACTGTCATTACATCATTCTTTATAACAAACTGTCATTACATCACTCTTTATAACAGACCGTCATTACATCACTCTTTATAACAAATTGTCATTACATCACTCTTTATAACAAACCATCATTACATCACTCTTTATAACAGACCATCATTACATCACTCTTTATAACAAACTGTCATTACATCACTCTTTATAACAAACTGTCATTACATCACTCTTTATAAGAAACTGTCATTACATCACTCTTTATAACAAACTGTCATTACATCACTCTTTATAACAAACTGTCATTACATCATTCTTTATAACAAACCGTCATTACATCACTCTTTATATTAGACCATCATTACATCACTCTTTATAACAAACTGTCATTACATCACTCTTTATAACAAACCATCACTACATCATTCTTTATAACAAACCGTCATTACATCCCTCTTTATAACAAACCGTCATTACATAACTCTTTATAACAAACCGTCATTACATCACTCTTTATAACAAAATGTCATTACATCACTCTTTATAACAAACCGTCATAACATCACTCTTTATAACAAACCGTCATCACATCACTCTTTATAACAAACCGTCATCACATCACTCTTTATAACAAACTGTCATTACATCACTCTTTATAACAAACTGTCATTACTTCACTCTTTATAACAAACTGTCATTACATCACTCTTTATAACAAACTGTCATTACTTCACTCTTTATAACAAACCGTCATTACATCACTCTTTATAACAAACCGTCGTCACATCACTCTTTATAACAAACTGTAATTACATCACTCTTTATAACAAACTGTCATTACTTCACTCTTTATAACAAACTGTCATTACATCACTCTTTATAACAAACTGCCATTACATCACTCTATATAACAAACTGTCATTACTTCACTCTTTATAACAAACTGTCATCACATCACTCTTTATAACAAACTGTAATTACATCACTCTTTATAACAAACTGCCATTACTTCACTCTTTATAACAAACTGTCATTACTTCACTCTTTATAACAAACTGTAATTACATCACTCTTTATAACAAACTATAATTACATCACTCTTTATAACAAACTGTAATTACATCACTCTTTATAACAAACTGCCATTACTTCACTCTTTATAACAAACTGTCATTACTTCACTCTTTATAACAAACTGTAATTACTTCACTCTTTATAACAAACTGTCATTACTTCACTCTTTATAACAAACTTGAGAAAATCTACTCATTGATTTCCTGAATAATAAAAGTCAGAACATCATTTGGGACCAAGATGGTGTAGTGGCAGGGGAACCGACTTGGGACCCGAAGGACCCAGGTTCGAACCCCAGTCACGGCATACCTTGTGGTGTGTTTGAGCAGCACACCTCATCCCAAATGCTCCCCGGCGCACTTTCTATAGCTGCCCACTGCCCCACCTGGTGGTGATTGGGTTAAATGCAGAGTCAAATTTCGTCTTGTATGGAAACATACACAGATGACAAAAATGTGACATTATTATCATTATTATTATTATTATCTGAAGAATGTACAGGTACTTTTTGATCCAAATACACAACGTTATTGTGCAGTGCACCCCCACCCACGCAGTCAGACGTAATTAATTAATGGGAGGGCTTTTACATGAAAAGGCAGAACTGTTATCAACATTTCTGTGTCTGGTATGCAAACGTGGCAGCAGCTCTGCAGTATCACGTCTCCTTTAGGTGCTAACTCTGTTTTAGTGTTTGTGGTCTGAGCTAATTCATGTGACAGTCAACAGCCGTGCCACCTGCTGCGTCCGAGCCAGTCAGCGTCTGGTGGGGAGCAAGAGGCTCGGCGGGTTAATCCCATCAGACTGCAGAGGAGAGGTGGAGGATGAAAACACTTGCAGGAGCATTAACCAGTGATTAGTCCTTTAAGCATCAGACCAGAGTCAAACGTTTCTCAGAGAAATAGACAAAAACGTCTCAGTCTTAACAAAGATTAACAAGTTTTAGGGTCAAAAGTCTCTCCAGATTATTTTATTTTTCATTAACTAATCTCACCAAAAGATTCAAATCAGTCACATGTTTTCTTTTAAATGTTTTATCTGTATGCTGGAAACACTGACACATGTTACTGTGCAAAAGTCTTGAGTGATTCTGAGTTCTTCCTGTTTTCCTTCAAAATAAAGCCAAATTGTGTATCTCACCAGCTATAGTGGTGGTTAGAGGTTAAGGTGGGCCTGTGATCAGAAGGTTGCCAGTTCGATTCTCTGGACTGACATCAGAATGTGGGTGGAAAAGTTGAAACACCCACAACAGTTAGCACTTTGAGATTTTTATTAATGAAAAGTGCATTATAAATCGAATTCATTATTATTATTATTATTATTAACTGTCTCCACCCTCATTTGCCCAACTCTGGGCCCTTGAACAAGGCCCTTAACCCCCACCGTCCACTCCCAAACAGGTCTCTTGAAAACAAGTCGTCATGACTCAATGAGACTACCTGTATAAATGAAGGAAAAAAAAAAACAATTGGCCTTTGTTTCCAGCAGACTGTTGCAAAGACACAACTCGCTCCTGTTATTGGTTTAATTTATGAACAATAAACTAGTTGAACAAATAAAATAGTATTTTAGCTTCAACAAAAACTATTAGCTGAAGTTTTTTATTATTTATTATTTTTTATTTTTTTTTTAATTCATTTTATAATAATGATGAGATACAAAACAATTAACATATATGTAATTAGAAAAAACAAAATATAAAATATAAAATGAAAGGTAGCAGATGAAGAAAAAAATCTTATTAAATCTGCTCCTTATTGTCTAATAAATAATTCAAACAACCATATTCTATAAATAACAAAACAAAATGAATAACTCACTCAATTTTCCAATTCTCATACATTTCTCATTAAAAGAAATTCATATATATTTCTTTAAAAATTCGATTTTGACCAGTCTCTTGAATACAAAGATTGATTTGGCTTTCTTAACATTTGTCTCCAAGTCATTCCATAATCCTACTCCCTGCATCAAGGTTGACCTTCCTTTCAAACTTCAGTAGTTCTATACTGTGGTTTTACAAATACATTATATCTTTCCCCTTAAGATTGTAACAGCTTGATCTTTTTGCAAAATACATTTGGATATTTGAAGGCAGTGTATTATTCTGAGCTCTATACATAAGTGATAAAACGTTATAATCCACCAAATCATGGAACTTCAGCAATTTCATTTGATAAAATAATATACTTGATATATGATAGTAATGCTTTCTTGTGATAATTCTTACAACTCTTTTCTGCTAAATAAAAATAGGCTTTGTAATTGATTTACACACTTTTCCCCAAACATTAACGCAATAAATTAAATGTGGCACAATAATTGTATTATACAACAAATACAGTACAGTGTAAAGTTTTGCATTTTGTTCCTAAATGTTTCGGCTTCTGACCCAGAAAATATCTGTTGCAGAGGCTGGTGACCCCAAAGATTTCTTGTTTAAAAATGAGATGAGGTGCTGGAGATTTAGATTAATTGATTGATTAATAAAATTCATACCCTGAAAACACCACCTGGGGGGTAAAACTGACTACCGTATATTCCGCCGTACGCGTCGCACCGTCCTATAAGTCGCATCAGTCCAAATATGTCTAATAAAGTGGAAAAAACATGAATTTGTTGTATCACTGTATACGTCACATCTATTATGTGTTTTTCTTTTAGAATATTTTATTTTGGATTTTTCCATAACAATAGTACAATTATTCATTGACAAGACAAAATCAGCTCAGGAACAAGTACAATATCACTTGAGTAGTAAGACATACCTAAAATAAAAAATGATTACAGTGACATAACACAAAAAGAAGAAAAGAAAAAAAAAAGGTGGGGGATGGGTAATCCTTAAAATGATTAAATAAAATATATAGTATTCAGAGATACAGTGAGAGACAGATGGCATCTGTATTCATAAATCCTGTCGATCACAGCTCGAGTATAGGAAAGTTAGTCAATCCGTTGTGCAAGTATTTTGCATATACTGTACATTAAAAATGGTTGCCATATTTTATAAAAGGTCTCAGTTCTGTTCTGCATCCAATAGGTTATTTTCTCTAGGGTCGCACAGCTATTGATTTCACAAAGCCGTATTTTAATTGGAAGGGGGGCGGTTCGAATCCCGGTTCCCCACACCATGTGTCATTGTGTCCTTGGGAAAGACACTTAACCCCGAGTTGCTCCCGGTAGGACTGGAAAGCACCTTGCATGGTAGTCTGCCGCTACCGGTGTATGAAGTGTGTAGCATTCGATGTGTGTAGCACTTTGAGATTTTCACTAATGAAAAGTGCGTTATAAATTGAATTCATTATTATTATTATTATTATTATTACCTGATTTCCACTTTGTCGCAGTACATTTCTTAGCAATTGCCAAAAGGACTTCTGTAAGTTTCCTAGCATCATTTGTTTCTAAATTAGAATTCGTAAAGTTCCCCAATAAACAAATTTCAGGGTCCAGTGGAATTGCAACCCCATGTATGTTTGATAAAATGTCACACACTCCCTGACAAAACCCCTGTAATTTAGAACACTGCCAGGTAGCAAGGAGGAACGTTCCTTCTGTCATGCCACATCTAAAACAAAGAGGGGATATATTAGAGTTATATTTATGTAATTTATATGGGGTAATATACATGTAAATTAATAGTCACTTTTACCTATTACATGACACAACGGCATACCATATTACTTGAGTGCCATCTAGTGGCTGAAAATGGTAGTGTTTAATATTTTCAGTCAGAATAAATGAAAACGGTCATATCTCAGCCAAAAAATAATTTAGAAATATGGGAAGAAAAAAAAAGTCACTTTGGTGAATAAGTTGCAGGGTATGCAAATTATGCAAACAGCCACAGCTTATAGGAGGAAAAATACTGTATTCAAAAATCCTTGTCCTCATCTTAAAACTTTATAAAATTTGCAAATCATCGTTTAGCTCTTTTGTTTACTGGACTCAGCCTCAACCGTCTCTCTGCCCTTCTGTTCTTTGCAGGATTGAAGAAGAGCTGGGTGACCAGGCTCGCTTCGCAGGCCATAACTTCAGGAACCCCAGCGCCCTGTGAAACTGACCGACGAATGACTCACACACGCTCTTGCACGCCAACACCCACACAAACTGACACCGACGACAAACAAGGAGTGAGCCATGTACAAAGAACGACCACACAAATTCAGGAAAACACAACCGCCGAAGAGCCAAGCGACATAAACGAACACATTTATGCACTGTACTTAAAAAAGGGAGGTGAAACTGTATGCACATAAGACACACACACACTCTCACACACACACCCAGCGTACACAGATTCATTCATTCATTCATTCAACCTTTATTTATACAGGCTAGCCTCTATACAGATGCAACACCTGATGATGCACATGCAGGGGAATACCTTCTGACTATAAAAGCCAGACATGCACTGTTACTGTAGGGATAGTTCACGTCCAGCCAGAAGAGAAACCTGCAAAAATAAAGATTAATGTTGTAAAAACAAAGACGTTAATGAGTAGAGGTAGAATAATTTAGACTGCAAGAGACGGAAAATGTCTAACTTTGAAGACCAAAACGAGGATGATGCAGCTGAGTGAACACGGTGAAACTCCACTCTGTAACTCGTGTGAATGCACTCACCTCCATTCCTCTCACCTCCTCCTCTCTTTGAGCCTCCTTCTCCTCGTCCCGTCTGTGTTCCGTTTGCTTCTCACACCGATGTGATCCTGATTACGTCCTTCATGCCTGAAGTCCTGCCTCTGTCTCAAGCGAGAAAAAATAAATTGAACTCGAGTGTCTTTGGTTCTCCCTGAATGTCCATAGAGTAGTGTCGAAACAGAAGAAAGAAGAAATCTTTATCAGAAAGCTTGTCACTGACAGTTAAAAATTATGAAATTAAAAATAGTAATTTACAATTTACAGCTTTGTCCTGTTTCTTCCTGCAGCTCATTTTGTATCTACCGTATTTTTGGGCATATAAGTCACAGTTTCTTTTGCATAGATTTGTCAGTCCTGCGACTTATATGTTTTTTTTTTTCATATTCATAACGCAATTTTTGATTGACACTTTAAATTTCTAAGAACTGCAACAGCAAGTCCTCCTGTACACACGTGCGTCACTCAGATGGTGCCGGCGGTGGAACGCTGGAGAGCTAGCAGCTCCAGCCGTTATGGATGGATGGATGGATGATGGATGGCACCACACTGCCCAGATGAAATGAAGCGGTTTTGACCATTAAATTAATGCATAATAAACACAAAAGGTCAGCGGTAATACAAAATACAATAACTGCAACTTATATGCCAAAAAGACTTATTGTATTTTCCACCCTATAACTCACAGTTTTTTTGCATAATTTTCATGCCCTACGACTTATAGGTCAAAGCAACGTATTTATGGATTTTTTCCCATATTTATAAACCAATTTTTGGCTGAGAAATGACTGTTTTCATTCATTCTGACTGGGAAAAAAAAGAGCAGTACCACTTTCAGCCACTTGATGGCAGCAGAGTAGTAGTAGCAGTATGGCATGCCGTTGCATCATGTAATACGTAAACGTGGCTATAATGACAAATTCAAAAAAGTTAGAGACGAAAACAACTGGACTCTATTTACTATACTTTATTGTTTTCTTCTTGAACTGTTTTGAATTTACCATGCCTTGGATTACTGAGAAAACCAGCTATTAATGATGAAATTGGCTCGCCATATTACCCCCACCTTCATTCTGCTCGCTGCTTGGAGAAAGTTAAACCAGCTGCGCCGCCCGACAAAATGCAGCTAAATTGACCATTAAAGTGCATTTATTAAGCAAACGTTAGACTGAGACACACCTTTACTACAGGAAGCCCTCGAGTTACGTCAGGGATTGGGACCTACGGGTGTGACTTAGGTCGATGTTGTCGTACCTCGCGGACCAAAAACACCTGCCTGTCGTAGGTCCGCGTTTCTGACATAGGTCGCGGCTATACCGCTAACGGAGCGCCGCACACATATTTAATGGCATGAGACTGAACAAGCAGACATACTAGGCCATAAACATGCACAGAACTGTACAGTAAATGAATACAGTACTGTACAATAAATAAAAAATATAATGTCTTACTTTGAGCTGGTCAAAGCCTGCCTTCGTCTTTTAGCATCAGCTCGCACCCGTCCGAGCTCCCCCAGCTTCCTTACGCTCCACACGCACACACGTGGTCAAAACTGTTTAAAAGAATGACTGTTAGCTTCTTAACTTCATACATTTGGAGCCAGAAAAAAAAAAACTTACTGAAAGCCGTTTCTCCGCGATAATCCTCCATCCAAAACAAGCTCGGCGTTAGCTACGGTTAGGCCCCGCCATTAGCAGCAATGGTTAGCATGTCAGTTCATTCAAAAAGGCTGTCGGCTTTGTATCTCCGCGTTAGCTCGGTGTCCCCCGACTGCCAGGCGGACATTTGCGGCGAGCTCCCGGCCGCAGATGGCCCCTCCGCGGCATGTCGGCTCGGTGTCTTCGCCTGTGTTAGCTGCTCTGTTAGCTGCTGTCGTTAGCATGTCGGGCGGCGTTGTGGGAGCGATCGCGGGGCGATCCGCGGCTGCTCCTCCGGGCCTGAGACGTCCACAGAGTTGACCGAGTGTTTCCAGCAAATTTATCCGTATGAGGCAACCCTGATCGGACACACAGTCCTCTAGAGCCAGCTGACAGGAGCATCTATGGCGGAGCTCCATTGACCGCAATTGTAAAATGGCGACCGGAAACGACCGGAAGTTGCGTAAATACGATAAAATTGTAATAAAAACGTAATATTAATAATTATACTTTATTTATAAAGCCATTTAAAACAACCACAGCTGCAACAAAGTGCTATACACATGAAATTAATAACATTTAAACACACACAAAAAAAAAAAATTTTTTTTTTTAAATCATATTTTTATTAAATATGATAAAATCGTAAGTCTGAGTTGCCGTAGGTCGCGGGTGACGTAGGTCGAGGGTTTGCTGTATAATTTTGAGCAAACAAATGAAATTTTGTAAGTGTTAATCTGGTTAAAAATCCTCCCGTGCATGCTCTCACAGCCGCCATTTGGCAGCCCATCAATTATTGGTTCAACACTGGCCCACATTTCCGGGTTGTCAGCGGTGACGCGTAACAAACACGACGCGTTAGCATTGATGTATAATAGATGTGACGCAGACGGCAAAGCGACATGTTTATGGATTTTTCCACTTTATTAGACAAATATGGACTGACCCGACTTATAGGGCGGCGCAATGTGTACGGCAGAAAATACAGTATGTATGTTTTTCCTCTTCATGATGCTTTTGTTCACTGATGCGACCTATAATCTGGAACGACTTAAACGCTGGAAAATACAGTAATTCAGTTTTAATGCAGTTTTCCTGTTTGGTTTTTTTTGTCCACAATCTGACCACTTCTGCATATTTTGTGTTATTTAGACATTCATGAATCAAAAAGCTCTTTTCAGAGATACATATACAGTACTGTAGGTTTTTCAAAATATTTAACTTAATTTACAATAAAACTACGGAGATCTTTTCAATTTCTTCAAAAATACAGTTTGTAAATTAAAATCACACTGAAAAAACAAACCACCAAACAAACTCTTCTATATTTTTATTTGGTTGCACTTTACATTGATCAGATTCCCGCAAACTCTTCATTAGACTGTAGAACAGGGTTATTCAACTGGTGGCCCACGAGCCAAATCAGGCCCATGGATGTGGACAATTTGGCACCAATGTGTTCATTTTTAAATAAAACTAGATTTTAAACTGTAAACAACCTTACTTAATGAGAATAACTGCTGGATGTCTGGCCCTGAGCTCTTGGCTTTCAGCAACTGTGTCCCCCCGAGCAATATAGTTGAATAGTCCTGCTGTAGAACAAACTTCACAGAGTTTTAAACAACAATAGATCTTCCTGTAAAGCTTTATTTCTGCTGTGAGTCAGTGAGCTACATTATTCTTGCTGTTCATTCAAGTAAAATAGGTGCGACAGACCTCACAGGTGTGTCATTCAGCCAGAGAATTATCTGCAACAAGATATGAGCTGTAAGATTAACAACATGAAGAAAACTTGACTTTACTGGTAGAAAACACTAAAATAAAACTAATCTTATGTACAATGAAACTTTAATCATAACTTACAGAGAAAACTACGTGGATAAACAGTGGGTACGTACTGTATTTTATTAATGTTTTATTGTGCGTTATGCACGTGCGTTGATTATGTCAACAAACTCAGGCTTCAAGGAGGCCCCGCCCACCAGGAAGCTGTCCACGTCGGCCTAAGACGCCAGCTCCCTGCAGTTTGCCCCCGTGACCGAACCTGGACACAACAGATGAGCAATACGTGGGAAAATTAACCCGCATTTATTATATTTGGAAACAAACGTTTAAATAGTATTCAAAACGTATAAATAGTCCAGATAACTCAGATTTGATATATTTATGTTTTTAGTTGTAGTATAGTAGGATAAGGAACAGCAACATTTTCACAAGTTGGTTTTTGTTTTTAGAGTTAAAAAGAAGATGAAAATAATAAAACACTGTTCTATATCCAAACGGGATGCATTCTGAGAAGTATGCTATTTGTTTTCAGCCATCATATATATTATTGTTAACATCTGGTTAATGATGCTTCAATCGTTTTAGAAAAGTTACGAGTCAAAAAACAATAATTACAACTTTCGTTTCTTTTAGAGCTTTTGCATCAGAAACTGTCAAGAGAAACACAATCTATCATTTCCATCAAACAGAAATTTATGACTCAAACAAAAGCAAAATTGATAAAATTGTGTTAACAACCTGCATCATACACCACAAATGTGTATTTTAAAGCATATCGATTTTGATAAATAATAAAATAATTCATAATCACAAAACACACAAATGAGGTTAGTATGACTTTTAAGTTTTTATAAAAATTTTATATTTAAAGCAGTGCTGTATTTTACTGTAGTTTACTGGCAGCAAAAGGATGAGTGTGGTATTTTTTTATTAAGGCAGTAAAATGTGATTTTTGTTGCCTACAGTAATATTCTTGAATATAACTTGCTATAAACGGACATAACGGTTTAGATGTATAAATGCAGGAAACAAAGCTCACATTGCTGTTTTATTCCAGCTGTTTTAGTTTTACCCACACTTGGACTGTTTTCTAACCTCTGGAAGGTTTTAACGCTCATTCAGCTCCACGACGTAAACTTACAGAATCAATTCTTTAAAACTTTCTACAGTTTGGTGAAATATAATCACACGAGTCACGTGACGGCTGCTTCATACAGCCATGGGTGTAGTTCAGGTTTTTATGACGGCCTGTCAGTTGCTCCAAATGGCCACGTTGAAAATCTTAACGAGGAAGAACAAGGTGACATTTAGAAGGAGACCCTGTGGGTTAAACCGAGCAGAGCTGCACGCTTCATCTCATTACAGATAAAAATAACGGTCAAACTCAACGACACCCGTGGGGAAAGTGTTGGAGTGTGTTTGTGATGATTTCTGGACCTCTTTTCATTCATTCATTCATTCAACCTTTATTTATACAGGCTAGCCTCGTTGAGTCACGGGGACTCATTTACAAGAGGGACCTGTCTCACTCACACCAAACAACCATCCACTCTCACACTCACACCTAGGGTCAATTTAGAGTCACCAATCAGCCTAACAAGCATGTTTTTTGGTCTGTGGGAGGAAACCGGAGTACCCGGAGGAAACCCACGCATGCACGGGGAGAACATGCAAACTCCACCCAGAAAGGCCCCGGACCGGGATTTGAACCGGCAACCTTCTCGCTGAGAGGCAGCAGCTCTACCAGTTGTGCCACCGTGCTGCCCAACCGTGCTCTTGAAAGAACCAACGAGATAAATCTCTGAACTTATTGATGTCAGAGTCAGTCAGAGTACTTTTATTAACATTGCACAAGTGTGCACCAGTACAGCGTGAATATGTACGCACAGTCATCCTGAAGGGGACTACGTGTGTGAAGCTGCTGCTATCAGGACACCATATGAGACATCAAAAGATATAACACATTTTGTCCTTCAGCGCGGCCTCTCCCATCCGTATCGGGATGAAGGTTATAGGTGTGAAAACAAGGAAAGAGCCATGAGGGTAATAGCGTTGGTATTACAAAAAAAGATATATCACATTTTGTCTTTCAGGACACCATATGAGACATCAAAAAACTCTACCAGCAAGCACACATTTAAGACAAATCACATTTGCATTTGAGGGCGAAGCAGTGAGATAAGTCCATGAGCTCCATTCAGATTAGCCAGAGTTCTGATGATGACGTGATCAGCCAGCCTTATCTGTCTCAGAGGACACAGTACAGTTCTCTGGGGAGGGGGGGGGGGGGTGCAACAGAAGCTCAATTTCTTCAGTTGCTCCACTCCGGAGATTTGAATTATCTTTAGGGCAGGCTCACAGTGTTCTTGCTGTGGCCTTGAAGTCCAGGTGGCTATCTGGAATTCAATACACTCCAAATTATGGGAAACTTTTCCACCAACCTGAACTATGAATCAACCTCCAGATGTGACCCTCCTGGGTGCTGCACACAAGTCCCGAACCTTACAGGTGCTCTGCGGTCCTCTGCCGCATCCACTTTGCGATTCAGCTCATAAAGCAGCTGGTTCATCGATGTCACAGCTCGGATCACAGACTCGGTCTGAGAAAGAAGCTTAGTCAGCGCGTTGATCGCCTACGAAGTCTTCCTGATTTTCCGATAGAAGAAAACACCACACAAGCCAAAAAGCAGAGCACCTGCTATCATAATTCCAATTATGAATATATCCTCCACATCCTCGACAGAAAGCACGTCCAGGCATAACATCTTCCATTCGCCCCAGGAATCCATGATATACCCGGCAGGATGCGACTGCAAAGGGCAAGCCGGTTCCCCAGGACCGGAACGCTTCGTAGAATTTTTTTTATCAATAGAGTTAACAGCCCACGAAACCAGATCCATCGAGAATTTACGTTCGAGTGAGCACTGAAAAAAATAAAAACTGCAGACAAGACAAAGTGGCAAAGCAGGGAGAGGAAAACTCAGGAGGGAAGGAGGGAAGCTGCTGCTCCGTCGAGTGCCAGAAGTGAAACCACATCCAGCCTTAGCAAGCGGCCCAACTGGATGCAGGAGATAGAAACGTGTCGTTATTTGATTTATTTTAAATGTTTTATGTTTGATCATGTGGCCAATCATGAAGGGGTTGTAAATGTTACATAAACCTGGATTAAACATCCTGAATTGTTCTGAATTATGAGGTCATATTTTTGTTTTAGAGCATGACAAAATGTCTAATCTATTGGTGGCCGCGTATTGGTCTTCTGAAAGATTAAATTGATTAAGTTGTTTTTGTAGCTTATTGTTACGGTGTTGTTGGCATTAGTTTGCATCCTGTTGTGGACTTATGGAATAGTTTTGGCTGGTGAGTGTCTCAGAGATTGCTAATCGTGGCATTGTCTGGTGCGTTTCCCGTTAGAATTATTTTTTCTTTCACATTCCAACGCATGCTTGAGGCGGATGGATGAATATTTGTTTTTGTGAGACGTTCATAACGTGTCGTGAGGCTGCATGCATTTTTCTTTGTTGTGACCGCCGTGTCACCTCTGCTTCATTCTATTACATCTGCGGTTTGCTGTTGAAAAGCTGTGTCACACATTATTATGCTGCTCCATTAAGTGCCTTTTTCTGTTACAACGTGTGTTGTGAGGTTCGATTGGACCCTCTCAGATTGGACCGGACGAGATCCGGTTCCGAGTGACGTAAGGTCCGTTGTTGTACACAGTTAGCGTGCTGCCTTCTCTGGGAGGCGTGGGAGCTAGCCTGGATGTGTTGAGCTCATTAACAGAATTTTCTGCGGTGTACAAATACGTTTATTTTGTGATCGAGTGTCCAGGACTCTGGGTCGAGCTAACGTTAGCATTACAGAGACAAAATGGCTGCTTAAAGCGCTGTGATTGGTCCATTGTGTGTCGTGTTCAAAAACGTTGGTTTCTGTAGACTGCTGGTTGTCGGATTCATTTTTGCACACATTTCTGACAGTTTATCTGTGTTGTTTGGGTTCTATGCACGTGATATCGCCGAAGACTGGCTTAACCGCGGTGTTTTACGATATTTCTGACTGTTTTAGAACGTTGAAAAGTCCGTTCCACGCTTTTGTTCGACCGACCATAGGCCCGTGAACACACTGCACCGCTCGAACGGCGTGTCACACGTGGGTGACGTTAGGTTTGGAAGACACAGTTTCCCATGAACACTTGGGTTTTGGAACTACAGTTCTGTCTTCGCTGTGATTAGTCGAATTCACATTCTTTGCATCATTTTGTGCAAATCTACCTTGTTTTGTTGTTCCTGTCCTTCAAAGACAACATTTCCTGAAAGGTTAGCTTTCCCCTGATTGGTCACAAAAGGGCTAAGCACAAACTAGTCGGGTTATAAGTGAATGAAACACGAGGACGTTTGTTTAAGGCAGAGAAACGTCCTGGACCATAAGGAAAACGTTCGTCAGCCGGCAGGAGTCTTTGTAAAGAACTTGGAACAGAAAAATCTTTACAGAGTTGGAGATAAATGCAAAAAGTACACAATTTCTGCTTCAACATGAGATTAGGACTAAAACGTGTGTTTTACCTCCATAAATGATGCAAACTGAATTAGCAACATCGTTTGAGACGTTTGCTTGGAGCCAAAGCCTCAGCTTCTCGTGGACCTCCTGAGCCTGAAACAAACAAAACAACAACAAAACATAAAGAGTTTATTATCTCACAAGTAAATCTTATAATCCATTCAAAACAAGAGAAGAAGGTTAACAAGTTGAAATGTTTTTTTATTGTGTTGCCCTATTTTAACTTTGTAAATCTGTAAAATAACTTTATTCATGATACAGTCTGATTGAAGGTTAAATAATCACCTAATTTAAATAAAATGAACCACTCTAACATTTTCCTGTTTACTTAATTACTTTAATTGATTTTAGGCACTAACAGGTGAGAAATCAGAAAACTGAATTTTGGTGAAGATAAACATAAAGATAGACAAATCATAAATAGTTTATAAAAATGACTGACAGAGTGATTTGTCCATTATCCTAAACTTCTATTAGTTCTCCCTTCTTGTTAACTTTTATTTTTATTATTTGTTTTCATTTTATTTTCAAGGTCAGTTTTCTTACAAGTTGAAATTATATTTCCTGCTAACTAAACTTGACTTATTTTAAAATTCATTCTAGATTCGAGTCAGAATGAATCTTTTCACGTTGATTTTAATGCTCCTCTGTATAAAAACTTGTCAGACACGTGGAATGAAAGCAAATTCAACCTGAGTAACCACAGCTAATGCCTCCTCTTTACTTCTACCTGCTCAGGTGTGTGGCGGTCTTGCCAGTGTCGATGGCCCACACCGGTTCATACGCCAGAACCACCTTCCCCCAGTCGTTCACATTCTCTGCAACACAACAGCCCAGAATTACAGACAAAACACTGAAGCTCACATATCCACAAGTTTTCCACACAGACATCTACAGAGGAATAATCCTTCACAACCCAACATCTGAATTCAGACTGAGATGTCCTGGAGGCAGCGTGAAGCTGAGATCATCCTTAAAATCTGCAGCTTGTCTTTTAGTCGCATTGCAGAGCATCAGTGTTAGACAGAGGCAGAAAACAGGAGACCACTGACCTACTTACATTTAGAATCAGTCTGCAGCCTACTTTTGACACAGAACGAAGACACACAGGCCAGCATGTTACAGAAAAGAGCCTTCATCAGGTTATACCATCCAGACTACAGTAAAGCAGGGTTTCCCAACCACGGTCCTTGTGGAACACCGTCCTGCATGTTTTACTTGTTTTCCTGCTTTTATGCACCTGATTTGAGTGAATGTGTGATTAACAGGCTTCTGCGTTGAAGTTCTATGATTTGGTAGACTATAATATTTTATCAGTTATGTATAGGGCTCAAAATAATGCATTACCTTTAAATATCCAAATGCATTTTGTTAAAAGACAAAGTTGTTATAATCTTAAGGGGACAGAGATGTTTGTAAAACCACAATTCAGAACTAGTTTGAAGGGACGTTCTACCTCAATCCAGGGAATTAGATTATGGAATGGCTTGGAGAATGTAGTTAAAAATGCCAAGTCAATGTTTACATTTAAGAAAATGATCAAAACAAATGTGTTAAAAAAATGAAATAGCGTAATGTGTATTGTATTAGTTAGAAAATTAGAAAGAGTTAGTCATTTTGTACTGTTGGTTGAAGATTATTATTGTTTAATCTGATTGTTGGAAAAAGTTGGTTGAGTTTTGTACTGTTGGTTGAAGATTACAGTATTATTGTTTAATCTGATTGTTGGAAAAAGTTGGTTGAAGATTATTATTGTTTACATGGTTGATTATTGTTGTTTAATCTGATTGTTGGAAAAAGTTGGTTGAAGATTATTATTGTTTACATGGTTGATTATTATTGTTTAATCTGATTGTTGGAAGTAAGGGGCAGATATAATAAGATTTATTCTTCTTTCTGCTACCTTTC
>JBBPBX010038521.1:18953-30353 GCA_038048925.1 Garcialebias charrua
CACACACACACACACACACACTGCAATGACTGTGTGCAGAGAGGAGAATCACACATGCAGGCACGTGTTTGCACATTTCAGTGGAGGCGTGTTTGTGGAGGTGTCTCATGTGTTCCTTGTTCGTTTGGATCTGTATGAAAGAAAGTTTCCTGGAAACAAGTGTGCACACAGTTTAATAAATTAAACAATACATTTTGTGTTTGCACTTTTCACATGTACCCTCACTCCAACTTTCAAAATCAAAGCTGCACACTCTTTGATACACGAGGCTCCATGCTGGGTTCATGTGAGTACAAACAGAACAGATAACCTCGTTTATTTTCTCACATTTCAGTGTTCAGACTCTTTTCTTTTCTGGGACTCTACTTCAAAGACGACAGTAAATTTGAGAGGAATGCCATCTTTTGGCCAGGTCTGTGTCAAACTGCCTCTCCAACGTCTCCACAGACAACGAATAAGAAAAATACAGTCAACACATTTATAGCTGGACTTGGACTGCTCAGACAACTCAACGGCTCCTTTCAGTTATCAGCATCAAACATGCAAATATTCCTTTCATAAAATTCAGTGCTGGGCAGCGCTAATCCAAAAATTAGTTCCGCTATTTCAAAAGCACTAATGTCTTATGAAAATTAGGGGAAGCTAATTCTAAACCGCTATTTAAATTCAACAATTGGTAGCCAGCAAGTTATGCAATATTTGCACTACACTGCCAACTAGCGGTTGTTACGGTCCCTGACCTCCAGTATGGGGAGCTCTCTTCATGAGACACCTTTTCTTATCCTTTCCTGTGTTTCAGGTCTACTTTGCTGTCTACCTGGCTGCCATTTTAACAATATGAAGTATTTTTAAAACAGTACTGAAAATCTGAATTACCTGAGCAGAGATGCTTCATCAGATCAGATTACGACGGACGTAGACTAACACTTCGCTCCGGAACATAATGTACACTTCACATGTACGTTCTTGCCTTTTACCTCAAGGAGAGTAAAGTAGTTTCTGTATTTCCACTTTGAAAACGCCAGCTTTCCCTCCAGACTCGCCACTGCTGCAGTGGCGATTCTAGACCAGTTGTACTGGTGGGGCCTAGCTGGGGCCAGAGGTTTTGTCAGAGGGGCACGTTCATCTCGGAGAAAAAGACAGATTCGAAATCTTACTTGACTCTATTTTTTAAAGCAGTGATTAACCATTGTAACCAAAGAAAATAGTTTAAAAAATCTAATGAGAAAAATATAAAACATTTTACACAGTATTTGTATTGACTCAGACTGAATAAAATATATTAATAAGCAAATAAAATAATAATGAAAATAACTGTTATGTGAAGTCTTGGTTCAGTTTCTCAGTCCAAAATTATATAACCACATTGGCTGCCCTACTATCAGAGAAACTGTATTCTGTGATTTTGATGATTTCTGGCAAACATCAACAAATGAGTCAATATTCAGATTTTGTGTTAGCAGGATTTAATTGTAACTAAGAAATTTATCCAACATTAATAAAACTTAACTCAAGTTGCCTTTTTGGACATGCATGAATATATTTGTATACACTGTACTTGTCTGTAGTAGAGAGAACATTAATCTTCTCTTGGCGGTGCAAATTCTGCTAACACAAAACGTGTAACTACTTAAAACTTTTAAGTAGTTACTTTCACCCAGTCTCTTTTTCATCACATGCTTCCAAAAGTCAACAATTATGTTTGTATTCTGCATCTGTCTGTTAGCAAAATATCTTATGAACAACTGAATAGATTTTGATTAAACGTTCAAGAAATAATCACTGAATGGCTCTCTACGACTGGTTGACTTTTAAAGTACATCCAATTCAAGATGGCTGCCACAGCTAACTGAACTTAAAAATCACAAAATTGACTACAACTCAGTCAATTTGACAAAAATTGAGATAAAATTTGGTGTGGTATTAGCTGAGATTCATTCCCAAAGCTTAAGCAAATGACTTTTAGAATGCACAAGATCTTTCTTTAAAATTATAACGTTATTTATTTGGAATCAATGGAGTTGGTCTGTTAGCAAAATATCTCATGACCCTCTGGACAGATTTTGAAAAATCTTTCAAGAAATAATAAACTGATGTTTCTTTACTGCTGTTTAACTTTTGGATACATTTGAATTGAAGATGGCTGCAGCAGGCAATTGAAATAAGCCAACTCAAAAATGGTTATAATTCAGTTAATTTTACAGATATGGAGTTAAGTGATTGTTTGTTTAAAGTTATTTTATATATTCTTTTAAATAATGGGGTGATATAAGATTTTTTTCTTCTTTCTGCACTCTTCATTCAATGTTTTATTTTTGATGAACTTGTTTTATTTTGTCTCTTTTAAATGAATGAATAAATAAATTAAATAAAATATTAAATAGCTTTACATCTGCTAAGTTCTTGGCATAAACCAACACAGACATGTTCCTGTTTTTAGTGTTTTACATGCTTTATATTGTAGCTGTATTATGATATGATGCGAAGCCACGGAGCTCCAGGCGGAAGCTGAAACAGCTGCCCGGAATCAGAGCCCCCATCCCGGCATGAAAAAGAAAAACACACCGCTGAAGCCCCTGAGCTCGATGGAATGTCCGGCGTAAAACTAACTTGACCGCGGTTTAATGTGACGCAGATGTGTTTATATAGCTCTGCAAACATTGAACGTTGTTGTCTTGCGGTGTTGAGTGTAAAATATTTCCACACAACGCACATGTTACGATGAAAAGTCGGCTAGCTGCTAGCTAAGATGCTACTCACCAGTGTTGTCAGAACTTGCGACAGAACCAAGTGACCAGCTCCATGAAAAAAATCCATAAACAAACGACCCGCTCTTTCAAAACGATGCCAAAACAAGCCCAACAGAGTACTCAGTTAGTCCTCACGCTTGTAGCTGGCTGCAAACTATGAACTGGATTTCCTAAATGTGAGGCAGGTCTTGTTACTCTGGGTTCATGAGACACGCCACCGTTCAGGAAATCCATTCCATAGTTTGAAGCCAACGTGCATCATGGGTTGGATCGATACTACTATTGATAGCTACGAGAGCCAGTGCGCCGAAGACAAAATAACGTTACCCCATTTCGTTTTTACTGATAGATAATTAGTTATTAGCGGTACTGCATTTTAAATAAAAAATAGCACAAATCCGCTTATGAATTATAAAAGTTAGTCAATCCGCTGTAAAGCTAACAAATTGTTTAGGTCCGCTATAAGCGGATTAGCGCTTTAGCGCTCCCTAGCGGTCTGGCGGCCACCTTTGATAAAATTCATGACAAAGAGTTTGAACTGTAAAATGAATAACAAAGCTCACAATCCATAACTCTGACATTTAAAATAAATAATGAGAGTCAGAAAACAACTAAACATTCTGTAAACCTGTATTCATTAGGTTACAAAAACATTTTAACTGTCAGTAGCACAGGTCACTAAATGACCATGAACCAAATGGTAAATGGTTTGTACTTATAAAACTCCTGTCTTATCTAATCAAGATACTCAGAGCTCTTTACAACACATTATGTGTCCTCATTTACCTCCAACACACACATTCATTCTCACACAGCACTCTACTACATCTGTACAAAAATCATCTGAATCAGTAGAGACTTATCAGTGCTTTAGGTCACACATTCATACACGGATGGGACACACATCAGAGACAATGACGCCAAAAATACACTACACGCGGCTCCGCTCCGCCCCGCTCCGCAGGTCGCAGCTGTGCGAGTCCAATTTCCACTACCTGCACTCAGCTCAGGTCCGACTGGATGCGCCGCTCCGAGACGCATGCGCGGGAATTGCGAGATCGCGCGATAAATCAAGTGATAAATAAGTAAGTCAGAACAAAACAATTCACTCGGTGGAAGAAGGAGAACAACTGTAGATACTGCTGCCTTGATATTCTCTCGTAAATGAGCGACAGGACATGGTTTGAGCAACAGGAAGTGATGTATTACATTTCAGAATAAAATACTTTATTTATTTCTTGTATTTCTTTTTATTTCTTGTATTGCGTTTGTAGGCGTAGTCATAAATGATAGTTTGACAGCATTTTTGTACAAATAAATCCGTATAGAGCTAGGATTAGTCCGCCCGTGGTGATTTTATTTTGTAAATACGGAAGTTGTGCTCGTTCCTTTTCCTGTTGGTGCGACGTAATCTTCAAAAGTTGACTACGGCACAGCTCCGTCATCCGGCAGAAATAGAAAAATTTCTAATTTTGACGGACTGCCGTCCGCTCGCCGCCGCTCGCCGCCGCCGTGCGGAGCCAGTGTAAACTCTCTCATTGATTATAATGGGTGCGTATTTGCTGCGGAGGTCGGACCGGAGCGGGGCGGAGCTGCAACGCGTGTAGTGTATTTTTGGCGTGAGGGGTTCAGTGTCTTGCCCAGGGACACTTCAGCATGTGACTGTTGGTGGAATTAAACCCCCAACTCTCCCACTGAAAGACGGCTGCTCCAACCACTCAGCCACAGCCACCCCAAATCAATAAACATTGTATAACTGCTGGCACAAAATACTGTTGTTTTCATTCACTCAGCCTTTATTTAAACTGATTAGTTCCACTGAGTCACAAAGACTAATTTACAAGAGAGACCTGATTTTAACAGACTGATGACAACAGTGGACAACAACGACAACAACAGACAATAATAAAGGATTCATACAATTATTATTATTATTTTATTTTTTTACAATTGAAACCAAAATGATAATTAAAAAAATAAAGAAACATGGCAAAAAAACAGTTAGGTTGTAAGGCAGTGTAGAAAACTAAAAACATGTCTACATTGGTTTTTGCCAGGAACTTAACAGATGTTTCAAAGACACTTAAGCCTGGTATATGGTTGACGCGTTGCATAGGGCGCGAGAGAGCGCGTGGCCAAAGTGACGCAATCGCATAGTCCCCGCCCCCGCGCTTTGGCCCTGCGCGTCGGTTTGGCGCGTGTCGCGCACCTCCGAATTTTTGAAACTCCGCAAGCCTAGCGCGCGCGCCAAATTGATTGACAGCTCGGGTCGGGACCTCACCTACAGCCTTCACGCTCTTCACGCCAGAGCTTGCAGCTGTCTGCGCCGCTGTGGTCGTGGAAACGGCGTCGCGACGCATGGAGGAATGTTTTTTATGTGATACAAATGTATTAAATTCCCCGAGCGAGCAGAAAGCCATTTGTTTTTGTTGTGTGATTTCAAACAGTTCTTCTTCTACGTAAATGAGCCCTCGAGGCTCAATAAGATTTACCTGACTAAATAAAGGTTGAAAAAAACAGTTCTTCTTCTACTGTAGATTTCTTCTTCTACACCTTTCTTGCAACATATGCACAGGTTTTAGAGGGTACTGCCACCTGCTGGTCCGTAAAAGAACAGCACTTTGCCATGCGCCACCGTGCGACACTATAAACGCATGAAGCCGCACGGCTGAGTGCGCGTGCAGCCCGCGCGCTCCAGCTTACGGACCAAAACGCGACTATACCCGAGCCTTTAGAGAGGTCAAGGTTTAGAACTTCAGATCTTTTTGCAAGATATTCCAGGAAACAGGAGCAGAGTAGGAGAAGGCCCTTTTGCCAAGTTCAGTCCTCACTGACGAAACACTGCAGGTAATCATGTCCTGAGAGTGCACGCTGTAGCTGCACTCACACAAGAGACATGTAGGAGATGTATGAAGGCAGCAGACCAAGAAGTGATTTAAAGATGAAAATGTAGTCTGTGTGAGGTTAATCATGTCCAGTTAACCAGTGAATACAGGGTGCAGGGGTGGGTACGATACCGTAATAACAGCCTATTCAATGCAATTCCGTTTATTTATATAGCACCAAATCACAATAAAGTTGGCTCCGGGCACTTTACAGGAACAAGACAAGTTATGAATCTTAGTGCACCATGATAGGCAGCATCCAGCATCTGCAGGGTGCTTGTAGGAGTGTTTAAGTAAATAATGTCACCATATTCAATGGAGGGGAGGAAAGTCACAGATACAAGGTGTTTCCTAGCATTCAGAGTTGGACAGGATTTGTTTCTGAAAATGAAATAGTTTAACTTTCAGTTTCTTTACCAAATTTTCCACGTGAAGCTTAAAAGAGAGATGCGATACGACCAGGATACCCAAATATTTATAGGAATCAACAAACTCTATAAGGACACCATTTGAGGATAAAATCAGAGGAAGAACTGCTGGGACTGACTTCCTGTTTGAAAACAACATCCCTTTGGTTTTATCAGCATTTAGGACAAGTTTGAGACGGAGCAAATCTGACTGGATGATGTTAAAAGCGGAGTGCAGAGAGTGGAAAGCCTTAAGCTGGGTTTATACTAGCGTCTCATGTCTTTTACCCCCCGTTGAGTGAACCCAGCGCTGACGTGTGTCACCGACCGCATTGAGTGTTTATACCTCTTTAAGACGTGGGGATAATCCCTCCCTCTTCCCTCCCACTGCATACGTCACGCGCACTCACACTGCATACGTCACACGCACGTTGGCTGTTGCCGGAAAGAGGAAGTAATTTCAACAGTTCACTACGAAGAAAATGTATTCGCAGGCGGCAAAAGAGATGCTTCTCAGGTTGGATGACGAGTCGGAGGACGAGGATGAAGAAAATGACCTTATATTAATGTTATTGACCGCGAACATGGAAATACGACGCTTGTTGGTTCAGCAGATGCGGGAGATGGATGACGAGACACACTTTTCATATTTTCGAATGTCCGCTGCTCGTTTTGATGAACTTGCCCACCGGATCTCCCCTCACCTGCAGCACGCACCGACGCACAGCGCACCGGTCTCTGCCCCGGAGAGACTGGCTGTGACGCTGCGGGTCCTGGCTTCTGGGTGCTCATTCACTGCCATCGCTGCCAGTTATAAGCTGGGGAAGGCTACTGTATGCTCTGTACGCCCATATGGAGGTAAGATGCAATATAATTAATGTCAGTACTGATGTTATATTTGCACTTTATTTTGTAATTTTATGAAACATATTACTGTAAGAACTACCGGTATCTAAAACAGTGGCGGGGTCACGTGCTGCGGGGTCACGTGCTGCGGTGTCATAGACCATATATGGACATCCAAACAAAAAACGCCCACAAACTTTGAACCAATCACACGCTGCGAGCCGCATTGTCGGTTTCGAGAGTTCTGTTTGGGGGCTATGTACACGATGCCTATGCACCGGGGGATCACAGCGGGTGAGCGGCCAAAAGTTGCGCAATGTTTGCTCACTCAACGGGGGGTAAAAGACGTCCGACGGGCCGTCGGCTCAAGTATAACAAGGCCTTTAGCAACTGTTTTAGATCAACAATAAACAACAGTGTCATCAGCATAGAAATGTAAGGATGCATCAGACCTGCTCTGACCTACATTACCTATGTAGATTGTAAAGAGGGTGGGCCCTAAGACTGAGCCTTGTGGTACACCATTGTTTACTGTTAATAACTGTAGGAAATACCGTTATGTTGAACACATTGCCTCCGGTCGGAAAGATAGTTAGAAAACCAACCAATGGTGTGATCTGAGAAACCGATTTCTGAGAGCTTATGACACAAGATGTTATGATCCACAGTGTCAAAAGCTTTAGACAGGTCTAAGAAAAATGCAGCACACACACTTTTTGTCCCGCTCCCCTCAGGCAGTAAGTTGAGGAGCATTAAGTGTAGAACCACTTGACTGAGGAACAGCTTCTACCCTGAGGCTGTTAAGGGCCAGGCAGAGCTGTGCGTTTTGACGAACGCCGCGCCACGCCGTGTGAGCGCCGCGGCACAAGCCTTTGAACGTGGGCGTGAACGCGCCAAGCCCAAATTTTACGACCGCTCACGCGCGCGCGTTGTCTCAATAAACTGCCCTGGTGGCGGACTGTTTTGTAAGAGACACAAATGTATTAAATATCCCTTCTTCATCGCTGAACTGGACTTTTCTTTTGTTTTTTTGCCAAAAGTCAAGTGATCGCTTGAAGCGGTAACCATTCGCTTCCTCCTCCGATGAGGAGGAATGAATGAACTTGTCATGAGCGAACTAAAGTCATGTCCAACGTGGATGCGCGATGTTCTAAATATTTCCTGGTGTTGGTCTGCTGTGTGGGCTGAAGATACAAGATACAAGATACAAGAGCTTTTATTAACATTGCACCAGTTCTCACCAATACAACGTGATTATGTGTACACAGTCATCCCGGAGAGGGGTTGAGTATGTAAAGCTGCTGCTTATTCAAAACACATGACATGTTCTTCAGCGCGGCCTCTCTCATCCGTCTCGGGATGAAGGTCAAAGGTGTGAAAAAAAGGGAAGGAACCATGGGGGTTACAGCATTGGTATTAAAAAAAATGTATCACATTTTGTCTGCAAGACACCGCATGACACAGTAAAAACCATACCATAAGCACATAAGGACAGTTACATGTTGCATGTTGAGACTGAGGCAGGGAGGATCTGTCCATGATACATTCCGGATGCCTCCGATAACGCTCATAGAAAAGTTCTCCGGGGGGGGTAGCAGACAAGACAAACAGCAGCTATTTTTTCCACAGTAAGCACATCTCAGGAGAAATTAGATATCCAGCCTTTCCCAAGGCTGTTTCCAAGGGAGTCAGATAAGAATTGACAAATATTTTCACATCAGGCACACATTGTAATTTCTGTGGCCTTCAGTCTGTAAGGGCGATTCTGTTCCAAAGTGATCCAATTCGGGACTTTTTCCACTGATCCAAGCTCTGACCTCAGATGTTGACCACAGCGTCCAGAGTCCCAATCCGAGGGTGATCTGTTCACCCTCTGGATAAGCTCACAAACAGCTGATTTCTCGAGGTCACGGCGCAGACCAGACGTCGGGTGCTCCAGGCATTAAGTCCTGCTGAAGTCTCCCTCTTTTGCGATAGACCAGTGCTCCACAAACGCCAAAAAGCAAAGCGCTGCCATCATAATCCAATATAATCCAAGATTCTTCACCTCCACAGAGCACTCCCAGGAATCCACGGAATCCATGGCGTATCCTCCGTCACTCTGTGAGGGTGGAAAGGCTCCCCTTGTGCCGTTCCTTCTGTAGAGATCTTGTTTGTAGAATCGAATGCCCAAACCTCCAATCCATCTTAATTTGCGTTCGAGGTGCTTAGCTGAGGAGCTGCCAGCAGCAGGGGGGGAGGACGGGAGAGGGAAGGGCTGCGACTGCCTCTGTCGAGAGCAAGGTTGAAATGAAGGACCAGTGCTCCCTGTTTTAATTTTAATTTTTAGGACTTTTTATTGACATATAAACACAGAAAAACGCTGTGCAGCCCTCTGCCTTTTTGTCTCCCACCCGACCTGTCAATCAAATCAGTAGGCGTGTCAGCAAATGACCAATCAGCGACCTCAATTTGTCCCGTAGGTAAACGCTCCGCCCTGCTTCTGCTCAAATGACATCAAGTATTTGGAGCGAAAACGTTGGAGCTTCTACGCTGCTTCACGCTGAGCTCTGCTGTGAACTGCACACGCGCGTGGCGCGGCGCTCGTACAAGCGCACAGCTCTGCCTTGCCCTTTAGACTCATGAATATCTAACCAGGATAATTACTGTGTAAAATCAAAATCACTGTAATTCAGTTCAGTTTGTTTCTATAGCGCCAAATCACAACAGAAGTCATGTCAGGGCACTGAACAGAAACATCCATATATAAAAATAATAATTGAACATTATTCATCTGAGGAGCAGACTGCTTTGAATTTAACTCCATCACAGAACTCTCATCTTCAACAAGTACGAAGGCGACAGTGGAAAGGAAAAACTCCCTCATTACGAAGAATGTAATAAGAAGTAATGTCACCTGAATGGCGATATGTGACTTATCTGTGCTGCTGATAATCTCATGCGGCTGATCTCCATCCATCCATCCATCCATTTTCTTCCTCTTATCCGGGGTCGGGTCGTGGGGGTAGCAGCCTAAGTAGGGAGGCCCAGACTTCCCTCTCCCCAGCCACTTGGAGCAGCTCCTGTAGCCGAGGATCAGACCGCCAGGGTCCCCGTCCTCGGCCACCACCCATTCCACATTGCACCCGACCCCTTTGGCCCCTCCCACAGGTGGTGAGCCCATGGGAAGGGGGACCCACGTCTCCTCTTCGGGCTGTGCCCGGCCGAGCTCCATGGGTAAAAGCCCGGCCACCAGGCGCTCGCCAACGTGCCCCTCCTCCGGGCCTGGCTCCAGAGTGGGGCCCCGGTGACCCGCGTCCGGGCGAGGGAACATTGTTTCCAGTGATTTGACTCATCATAAGGGGTCTTTGGGCTGCACTTTGTCTGGTCCCTCACCTAGGACCTGTCTGCCTTGGGTGACCCTACTAGGGGCATGAAGCCCCTGACAGCATAGCTCCTAGGATCATTGGGACACTCAAACCCCTCCACCACGGTAAGGTGGCAGCCCAGGGAGGGGCTGCTGATCTCATGCTGCTGTATTCATTCAAACCCATCTGCTCACCACAGACTCATGTTGGGGCTGCTGTTTAATATAATTTACCGTATGGTTTCACGTTATTAGTGTTTACCGTATATCTTAGATCTTTTAGCATATCGTTTGGCGTTCATTTAGCATATATCATAGCATATACCTTAGATCCTAGGCATGACATTAGGTCATACATGTACTATGTCTGCCATGTCAGCTCCCCTGGTGTTCTGATGGTTCACATGAGAACATCCACCTGATGTGGCAGGCCTGCTCTGGATCAATACCAGTGTGATGTGGACCACCATCTGAGCTGAAACTGCTCCTAGGTGCTGCTGCAGTGAGACAATTCAAGGACGGACTGGGACGTGTTGAGCTGATGTTGTGGGAGGAGCCTCAGGGGCCCCTTTCACGAAGAACAGATTCCACAGAGGATCTGCCTGCTGACCTGCACACCCATGCTGTTTATGGGAAAGTTGTTTTAGCTTCATGCTCATGACTGATCGTACCAACAAGTCATCTCAGAAAACTGTGCCACAGAACAAAATATGTCCCATGACTAATGGAAGCTGGTTCATCAGAACATTTTTGAGTTTAATTACTGTAGATGCCAAAAATCAGAACCTGTATGACCAACAGGTCACTTTGGACATAAACCACTGGTCATCATGTGAGCTGGAGTAAAATAAAAAAGGATAATGACTCAGCTGGGACTGCTGTGCTAGTTTGCAATCATCATTCATGAGGTAGTCTTCAAAGTGTATAATAGAGTATTGGGCTTTTTTTATTATTAATAAATGTCTACATTGAAGTATAAATATTACTGACAGAAAAAGCACCCATTCATTTGAATTTTAATCTGTTCACATCCATTAATGGTTTCTTATTCCAGCTGCAACAGAACTACTGTAATACAACCCTTCACAGCAAAAGACTGAAAACACCTATACTGGGCACTGACTTCTAAATACTGTACTCTCTTTTTATTTTTATTTTCTTACTAA
>JBBPBX010038522.1:14061-30353 GCA_038048925.1 Garcialebias charrua
CAGCCTCAGGGTAGAAGCTGTTCCTCAGTCTAGTGGTTCTACACTTGATGCTCCTCAACCTCCGTCCTGAGGGGAGTGGGGCAAAGAGTGAGTGTGCTGGATGAGTGAGGTCTTTCATGATGCAGGTGGCTCTTTTCCTGCATCTGGAGGTATAAATGTCTGTGATTGTGGGGAGACTGACTCCAACAGACTTCTGTGCAGCCTTCACCACTCTCTGCAGAGCTTTCCTCTCTTCAACTGTGCAGCCTCCATGCCACACGTTGATGCTGGAGCACAGGATGCTCTCCACTGCACACCTGTAGAAGGAGGTGAGGACTGGGCTGCTCAGACCAGCTCGTCTCAGCCGTCTGAGGAAGTAGAGTCTCTGATGACCTTTCTTGATCAGGCTGGTGGTGTTGTTGCTCCAGCTGAGGTTATCATTCATGTGTACACCCAAGTATTTGTAGCTGGAGACCACTTCCACTGCAGACCCACCTATTTTCAGTGGGGCATGGGTGTGTTTGTTCCTTCTGAAGTCCACAATCATCTCCTTTGTCTTCTTCACATTCATGTGAAGATTATTCTCTTTGCACCAGCTCTCCAGATGTTCCACCTCCTGTCTGTAGCTGGACTCATCATTGTTTGTGATGCATCCCACCACCGCTGTATCATCTGCAAACTTAACAATATGACAGCCTGGAAGTGTGGCTGTACAATCATATGTGAGCAGAGTGAACAGAAGGGGGCTCAGCACACATCCTTGAGGAGAGCCAGTGCTGAGGGTTATGGTGGAGGAGGAGAAGTTGTGGATCTTCACGGACTGTGGTCTGTCTGTTAAGAAGTCTAGTACCCAGTTACAAATAGAGGGGCTTAGTCCAAGTGTAGATAGTTTGTCTATCAGAGTTTGGGGGATCATGGTGTTGAAGGCAGATGTGAAGTCCACAAAGAGCAGACGCACGTATGAGTCTTTCTGATCCAGGTGGGTGAGAGCAGTGTGGACCACGGAAGAAATGGCGTCCTCTGTTGATCGGTTCTCACGGTATGCGTATTGATGAGGGTCCTCATTGATGTTGACGGTTGCCTTGATGTGGGACATGACCAGTTTCTCAAAACATTTAGCGACTATCGGGGTGAGGGCCACCGGTCTATAGTCATTCAGACCAGTCACTGTGGAGCTCTTTGGGACTGGGATGATGGTCGCGGTCTTCAGGCAGGTGGGAACTGACTCCAGTGCAAGTGAGGTGGTGAAGATGTCAGCCAGCACCTCACAGAGCTGGTCCGCACATTCCTTCAGAACTTTCCCTGGGATGTTGTCTGGTCCGGTTGCTTTATGAGGATTAATCTTTCTGAGACTGCCTCTCACTTCTGCTGCGGACACCCTGAGATGCTCTTCATCTGGTGATGAGGTGAGTCTGGTGCTAGCTGGTCTGTTTGGATCATCAAAACGTGCATAAAACTTATTGAGGGCATCAGGCAGAGATGGGTCCCTGGGGCATTGTTTGTTTTTGCCTTTGTAATCTGTTATGCATTTAATACCCTTCCACATGCTCCGTGGGTCTTGTGAGGTGAACTGTCCCTCGATCCTCTGTGCATACGTGGCCTTGGCCTTCTTAATGCCATCCTTCAGTTCATTCCTGCTCTTTCTCAGCTCCACTTTATCTCCTGACTTGAATGCAGTGTCTCTGGCTGCTAGCAAGGCGTGAACTTCTTTATTTAACCAGGGTTTCCGGTTCGGGTAGGATTTCACATATTTTTTTATGGATACATTTTCAGAGCATGTACTGATGTAACCCAGGACTGAGGAAGCGTACAGTTCCATGTCCACTGAACTTCCATCAGTGGCTGCTTCTCTGAAAACAGACCAGTTTGTCCTCTCAAAACAGTCTCTCAACATGGGGGAACTATCTTGAGGCCAGATTGTTATTTCTCTTTGTTCCGGCTTTGAGCGCCTGAGTGGGGGGAGTTCTCTTGGGGCCAGAATCAGAGAGTCGTGGTCGGAAGCTCCGAGCGGTGGGCGTGTCTTCGCCGTGTATGCTCCCTTTACATTTGTGAAGACTTGGTCGAGCGTTTTATCTCCTCTCGTAGCTGTGAAGACGTTCTTATTGAAGGCTGGGAGGGAGACTTGAAGATCAACGTGATTGACGTCCCCGCAAACAATGAAAAGCCCCTCAGGATATTTACACTGCAGCGAGGTGAGTAAGTCATGAATTTCTCCCTGGGCGTCATTAGCATTAGCATCAGGGGCTATGTAAATAACGCTGATTAAGATCACTGAATAGTCACGTGGCATATAGTGCGGCCTACATCTTATTGTGATCAACTCGACGGCAGCTGAACAAGCTCTTTTTATCACAGCACAGTTCGTGCACCAATCTTTGTGTACGTAAATACAAACACCGCCGCCTCGCGTTTTCCCCGTAGTCTCGGTGCACCGGTCTGTTCTGAAAAAGAGCCGGTCGTCCAGCTCGTAAACAGAGTCTGGAGTTTCCTCAGAGATCCAAGTTTCCGTAAGACAAAGCACGGAGCATCTTCTCATCTCCTCCGACGTGGTCACCCTCAAACGAAGTAGATCCATTTTGTTGTCGAGCGAGCGAACGTTAGACAGAAAAAGAGCCGGCATCGGGGGTTTACCGGTTTTAGCGTCTGCCCGCAGTCTCGTCATAATTCCTGCACGGCAACCTCTCTTCTTTCCACGAGAGCACCGCTTCCTTTTCTTTCCCCTGGAGCGCATCTGCTTCCAGAAGGACGTTTTTAGCAGCTCCAATCTTCCGAGTTCTGATTTGAGTTCGTTGCTGATTTCAGCTGTGCCCTGTGGTAAATCCGCTCCGATTCTTAACAGATCAGTTCGGCTGTAATTCACCCGCAAAAAACGCGCAGAGTCAGGTACAAAAACACTATTAAAATTACTAAAAACTAGAGATGATCCGGGAACTCGTGAAGCTGCGGCTGCACTGAGCGCGGCCATCTTGAAAAAATTTAAGAAGGGGAAATTAATAAATTTGTGTCACATATAAAACAGTCCTGCATCGCTTTGAATGAGAACATGCGAATGCTCGTCGGTTGCGCGCTCCCCCGTGGTCTGCTGAACTTGACTTCAGCTCTGCCTCCTGCTGAATTTTCTCTCGCTGCCTTTGGATATTCTGTGTTTATATGTTAATAAAACGTCCTAATAAAATAAAATAAAACCATGGAGCGCTAGTCCAACACACCAGAAGACCAGGAAATCTGATGGGACTCGGGTAGCAATGTAAAACCTGACTTTAATTATCTCGTGACAACCTGAGGCATTTCCTTGTTCATTTCACTCAGCGGAGGGTGAGGAGGAGAAGGAGGAAGGAGGAGGGAGCGATTACTTAACTTTTGGGGGAAAAAAACAAAAGAAAACTCCAGATAAGGGATTAAGAAGGGGAAACTAATAAATTTTTGTCACATAAAACAGTCCTGCATCGCTTTGCATCGCTTTGAATGAGAACATGCGAATGCTCCCTGGCTACGCTGGGACAGGTGGGGGCGTGGGTTAGGGGCCAAAAACTCTGCCTCTTCTGTTCTCTGATTGGTCCGGTCAAAAATCTGCCGGAGAAATTGTTGTCTATGAGAGAAATCCCAGACTGTACAGTGAAGGGAAATAAGAATTGAGCGGAGCTGTGCAGGAAGGCGAGGGCCAGGCTACAATAGTCCTTGAAGTTCTTCGGTAAACCAGCCACTAGGGAGCACAAGCCAGTGTATCACTTGTGCCAGTCCCAAGCCCAGGTAAATGGTGAGGGTTGTGTCATGAAGGGCATCCGATGTAAAACACTTTTGCCAAAACCATAATGCGAGTTCATCAAAGTGAAACCATACCGGATTGGTTGAGGCCCGGGTTAACAACGACCGCCACCGGTGCTGTTGACAAACAGGGTGCCGGCGGAAATTGTGCTACTGTTAGTCGAAGACCCCGAGGAGGAAAACGTGTCAGGAGACAGAGGGAGAGGAGGAAAGTGAAGAATGTAGGACTGAGGGTTGCAACTCTAAATGTGGGGACAATGACAGGCAAAGGTAGAGAGCTGGCTGACATGATGCAGAGAAGAAAGGTAGATGTTTTATGTGTCCAAGAGATCAAGTGGAAAGGCAGCAAGGCCTGCAGCATTGGAGCAGGGTTCAAACTGTTTTATCATGGTATGATAGAAAGAGAAATGGAGTAGGGGTGGTCCTGAAGGAGGAGCTGGTAAAGAATGTAGTAGAGGTGAAGAGAGTGTCAGATAAGGTGATGTGCCTGAAGGTAGAAGTAGAAGGTCTGATGCTTAACATAGTCAGTGGTTATGCTCCACATGTTGGATGTGATGGGGAGGAGAAAGATACATTTTGGAAAGATCTGGATGAAGTGATAGAGAGTATTCCCAGGGAGGAAATAGTGGTGATTGGAGCAGACCTGAATGGACATGTTGGTGAAGGAAATAAAGGGGATGAGGAAGTGATGGGTAGGTTTGGTGTCAAGGAAAGAAACCAGGAAGGACAGATGGTGGTGGATTTTGCCAAGAGAATGGAAATGGATGTAGTCAACACCTATTTCCAAAAAAAGGAGGAACATAGAGTGACCTATAAGACAGGAGGAAGGAGTATGCATGTAGACTACATTCTGTGTGGAAGAGGAAACCTGAAGGAGATTGGAGACTGTAAGGTTGTGGCAGGGGAGAGCGTGGCCAGACAGCATTGAATGGTTGTGTGTAGAATGACTGTTGTTGTGAAGAAGGGAAAAAAAGTAAAACCAGAAAAGAAGACCAAATGGTGGAAGGTGAAGAAGGAAGAATGTTGTGAGAAATTCAGAGAAGAGCTGTTAAAGGCTATGGGTGGTAAGAAAGAGCTCCCAAATGACTGGGCTACAATAACAACAGCAATTAGAGAGACAGGTAGGAAGGTACTCTGTGTGTCATCTGGACAGAGAATGGATGATAAGGAAACCTGGTGGTGGAATAGTGAAGTGCAGGGCGTTGTTCAAAGAAAGAGATTAGCCAAGAAGAAATATGACAGTGAGAGGATTGAAGAGAGGAGACAGGAATATAAGGAGATGGGACATAGAGCAAAGAGGGAAGTAGCCAAGGTAAAGCAGAGGCCGTACAATGAGCTGTACGGGAGATTGGACACTAAAGAGTGCGAGAAGGACTTGTTGGCAAGACAGAGAGATCAGGCTGGAAAGGATGTGCAGCAGGTTAGGCTTATTAAAGATAGGAATGGTAAAGTTCTAACAAGTGAGGAGAGTGTGACAGGAAGATGGAAGGAGTACTTTGAGGAGCTAATGAATGAAGAGAATGAAAGAGAAAGAAGAGTAGAGGTCATAGAAACTGTGGACCAGGAAGTGGGAAAGATTAGTGAGGGTGAAGTCCGGAAAGCTCTGAAAAGAATGAAGAAGGGGAAGGCAGTAGGACCTGATGACATACCAGTGGAGGTTTGGAAATGTCTTGGAGAGATGGCAGTGAGGTTTTTGACTCAAATATTCAATGACATACAAAGTATTTGAGGGTGAGAAATTGCCTGAGGAATGGAGAAGAAGTGTGCTTGTGCCATTTTTAAGAACAAGTGTGATGTACAGAGTTGTAGCAACTACAGAGGGATTAAGTTGATGAGCTACATGATGAAGATCTGGAAGAGAGTTGTGGAAGCAAGACTTAGACAAGAGGTGACTATCTGTGAGCAACAGTATGGTTTCATGTCAAGAAAGAGCACCACAGATGCCATCTTTGCTTTGAGAATGCTGATGGAGAAGTACAGAGAGGGTCAGAAAGAACTCCATTGTGTCATGTGGATTTAGAAAAAGCATATGACAGGGTGCCGAGGGAGGAGGAGTGGTATTGCATAGGGAAATCTGGTTTGGCAGAGAACTATGTTAGACTGGTTCAGGACATGTATGAGGACAGCAGGAAAGTGGTGAGATGTGCTGTAGGAGTGACAGATAGCTTCAAGGTGGAGGTGGGATTGCATCAAGGATCGGCTCTGAGCCCCTTCTTGTTTTTGCTGGTGATGGACCGACTAAAAGATGAGGTCAGACAGGAATCCCCACGAACTATGATGTTTGCAGATGACATTGAGATCTGTGGTGAGAACAGGGAACAGGTGGAAGAGAACTTGAAGAGCTGGAGGTATGCACTTGAAAGAAGAGGAATGAATGTCTGCCATAGTAAGACAGAGTACATGTGTGTGAATGAGAGGGAGGCTGGTGGAAGAGTGAGGCTATAAGGATAAGAGGTCACAAAGGACAGGACTTCAAGTATTTGGGGTCCACTATCCAGGAAAATGGGGAATGTGTGAAAGAAGTGAAAAAGAGAGTCCAGGCAGGATGGAGTGGATGGAGAAAAGTATCAGGAGTGATTTTTGACAAAAAGGTATCAGCAAAGGTCAAAGGAAAAGTTTACAAGACAGTGGTGAAACCAGCTATTTTGTATGGTCTGAAGACAGTGGCACTGACAAAAAGACAGGAGAAAGAACTGGAAGTGGCAGAAATGAATATGCTGAGGATCTCCTTAGGAGTGACAAGGATGGATAAGATCAGGAATGAGATAATCAGAGGTACAGCACATGTTGAACAACTGGGAGATAAAGTTAGGGAGGCCAGACTGAGATGGTTTGGACATGTCCAGAGGAGGGACAGTGGGTATATTTGTAGAAGGATGTTAGAAATGCAACTGCCAGGAAAAAGACAAAGAGGAAGGCCAAAGAGGAGATATCTGGATTCAGTTAGAGAGGACATGAAGGTAGTTGGAGTGAGGACAGAGGATGCAGTGGACAGAGGGTGGTGGAGGAGGATGACTCGCTGTGGTGACCCCTGAAGAGGGAACAGCCGAAAGAAGAAGAAGAAGACTTGAGTTTTTTGGTGTGTGCCACCAAAAGCATGCCTAATTTTACAGCAGCATTGCAAATTGCCACTAGAGGTCACTGTAACTGAAGCTTCAACAAATGAACCTATTTTTGAAACATTTGGCCCAACTGGTTCATCCATCCATCCATTATCTTTTACCCGCTTCTTCCATTTTGGGTCACAGGTGTCGCCGGTGCCCATGTCGAGCAATCACTGTGCGAGGGGCGGGGTACACCCTTGACAGGTCGCAAGTCCGTCAGAGAGACACATAGAGACAAATGAGACAAACAATCATTCACACTCTTACCTAGAGACAATTTAGAGTTACCAATCAGTATAACATGCATGTTTTTGGTCTGTAGGAAGAAACCGGAGTAACCGGAGAAAACCCACGCAAGCACAGAGAGAACATGCAAACTCCACCCAGAAAGGCCCCCAGACCGGCATTTGAACCAGGGACCTGCTCGCTGAGAGGCAGCAGCTCTACTAGTTGTGCCACCCAACTGGTTCAGTGCTTCATAAAAGCATCATTTGCTCATCACTACTACATGGATAACAAGGAGCAGACAGGACATCACCAGTGGACAGCATACAAAGGACAAAGGACTAACACAAAGACACAGACTATATACAGTGACTAACGAGACAACACACCTGTGAGGACATGCACCTGAAACACATCAGGGGAAATGATAAACTGGGAAACCAGGGAGTGCAGGGACAGAGACACAACACCAGGCATACACTAGGAGAACACAAACCCTATAGAGGACAGAAACTGAGGATAAGGAGAGCATGAGGCATAAACACAACACAAGATGGGGCTAGGCACCAGGAACAGACCACAATCCCTACACTATGTATTTGGATGGATGGATGGATGGATGGACGGACAGACGTGCGGACATTTTGTACTTTTACCCTCCCTTTGTCTCCCATCGCAGAGCGAAAGGGGGGAATTCAAAATACTATCTGTTTGTTCATGCATGCTGTGAGCATGAAAAAATAGTTATATATTGGCCTGCATTTTTTAATGTGTCAGGTCAAACCCCAAGATGGCTGCCGCCATATATATGTAAACGGTTTAAGCTAGCTGGATGACATGAAAAATAAGCATAATTTATATAACTATTTAAATAAGTACAATTTACTTATTTTATGAAAGGTTCCTATCAAAAATTAGGATGCTACGTCAAAATGCAAGATGGAGGCCATCATATTTAAATGAAAACCAGCCACGCTTCTCACGTAAGGAAACCAGGCTGTCTAGTTTATATATTGAAAAGTATAGTTCCCTCAAATGATTGGGGTGGCTGAAGATTAACCTGTGGTGACCAAGGCCACCATGGGCCACCCCATGGCTCTGGCATTGCTTCTAGTGGTGGATAAAATTGCTCTCTCCACTTGACAGGAAACATCACTCTGCACTGTTTCAAATAAGAAAAAAACCTACATCTCTTCTTCTACACAATGCAACTCGTACCCACTTGAATATCTTGTACGAAAAACATTAATGTTTTCTTGCAGTCTGTTCAGTTCCAGTCCAGAAGTTAATCTTGAAAACTACAAACATTCACTATTCAAGTCCTTCATTAATGAGGAAAATCGGCATACCTCTTGCCATGTTTGAATTTAAAGAATCATCAGGTAATATGCATGTCTACAGTATTTTCTGGTGTATAGGTCGCACCTGTGTATAGGTCGCATTGTCCAATTATCACCAATAGATTGGAAAAATCCCTAGATAGGTCGCACTGGTGTATAGGTCGCACCTACGTTTAGCTCTGCTGCAAATGTCTGCCACAGGAGCGCACAGCAAGGCTTTTAAGAAGATTAACACTTAAAAACAATTATTTGTTTGATAAAAATTATAGCAAATATATGTCTGAGCTGAACTTTTCCTTAATAAATGAACGTAATTGTGAAATGAGCTGGATTTAAAAATTTGTTTCACCAAAAGTGATAACAAGCCATATATAGGTCGCACCTGAGTATACACTGTAAAAAAAAATCCGTAGTTTTTACGAAAAAAAACTGGCAGCTGTGGTTGCCAGAATAAATCTGTAAAAAATACACTGAACATGTAAACAGTTGTACAGAGTTAGCTGTAACTTCAACAGTTTTATGATGTACAATTAACAAGCTAGTTTGTAAACTTAAATACATTTTCAATGTACTTTTTACAATATTTTAATGTAAAAAATACAAATCAAACAGTAAATTTTACAGATTATTTTACTTAGATGTACATTTAAAATCTGTTTAAGTTTACAATATTTCTTGGAAATTCTACATATTAAAACTGTTGAAATTACAACTAACTGTAAAACTGTTTACGTGTTCATAGTATTTTTTACAGATTTATTCTGGCAACCACAGCTGCCAGGTTTTTTTTGTAAAAAGTACAATTTTTTTTATTTTTTTTTACAGATTTATTCTGATAACCACAATTGTCAGCTATTTTTATAAAAAATATACAGTATTTTTTTAATTTATTTTTTTAGCATTTTTATTTAGCAAATTAGCATGAACATGTCACTGTTTTACAAACAAAACAAGACTTACCCAAACAAATTTCACATACTCAGCATTAGTGAAATACGAAAAATAAAACTTGTTAGAATGACTTTCAAATACTAAAATTAAATTAAATTAAAACTTAATTAATTAAAACTAAACTAAAAGTTTTTCTCATCCGTTTATGTAAAAAACGAAAATGTAAAAAATAAGAACAGCTTCAAAAAACGTAATGAAACATTTCTGTTTTATACTTAGTGTTTCCAATTTTTTTAATTAAACCAAAATACCAGAATAGCCCAACTGTCTGTGAAAACGTACAAAATAACTTCAGCCACATTTACAGCTCTGTTTCTTGTATTTCAGTTACTTACAAGTTATAACCAATGTCACACATAACTGCCGTGTGTTCATATTTTAACAATACAAAACCTTTAACCTTTTACAGGCTTTTCTAACAAAATCAAAAGAGCTATACCGTACACTGATGTATAGTATGTAAAAAAAAACACAAAAAAAACAGCAATGACACTGTAACAATTGTTTATCTTTTTTGCATTGTAACTCACAGGTTTAGTCCGTATTCAGACATCACGCCACTCATGATCTGAGAGCTCCTGGATTAACGTGAGGACTCTGGGATTCACGTGAAGACGGGATGTGCGGGTCTTTTCAACTTTAGTGCCTTTTTCTTGGTTGATTCCAAAGAAGCACCTAAAGAAATACAAAAACAAACAAAAAAATCAGAGGACATAATTGATATACAGTAAGGGTTTTCGTTAGATAAACCTTCAGCCCCCCAGTCAGAGCGTGTGTGAGTAATGTGGACTTTTTGCTTTTAGGATTGTGTGTCTAAGAGTGTGTGTGTGCATGGGTTTGTATTGTGAGGACCCACTGTCCATCAAATGTCTCTTTTTTGACTAATTGTATAAGAGAATACGCTAACAATAGATTGTTTCTGACGTCCATAATGGCGAAGATGGGCGGTCTTTTGGGGTGCATGACATCATGTGCAAAGGGTCAATAGGATCAAACAAATATGATATGAGCCATATGATAGAATAGCAACATGTCTAGTAGGGTGTATCTCACCTCTTGCCCATTGACCCCTTGAGATAGGAACTGTAACAAGTGCAAGATGACTGACTGACAAACCAATAAAGAGAAGAGTACGGTAACTCACCTCTGAAGACATTCCAGAGTTGATGCAAGGTCTGATGGGTAGTGGATGTTGAAGGAGTAATAGCTGCCAAACATCATGCAAAGGGCAGAAATTAAGGAAGGGATGTTGCCATGCACAATGTTCCGATCCAAACTCAGCATAAACCGTCTGGCAGCAAAGCAGGACTGTCCTAAAAAAATAAAGAAATGGGCTTAGTTTGCCAATACTGTTTTTAATTTGAACACAACAATATTAAGTTTCAGTAAATACATTTAAAAGAGCGAAGGAAAAACACATTAGTAAAAGTATGTATGTTGTGTACATGTAGTATGTATGTTGCATATAGTATATATATGTATTCTGTATGTTTGTTGTATGATGTATTCTATATGTTTGTTGTATGATGTATTCTATATGTATGTAGTATGCATGTATGTAGTATGTATGTATGTAGTATGTATGTATTCTGTATGTATGTATGTAGTATGAATGTATGTAGTATGTATGCATGTACTATGTATGTATGTATGTTGTATGTATGTATGTATGCATGTTGTATGTATGTATGTATGATATATGTATGTAGTATGTATGTATGTATGTAGCATGTATGTAGTATGTATGTAAGGAGGGAGCATGTATGTATGTAGCATGCACCAGTATGTAGTATGTATGTATGTAGTATGTATGTAACATGTATGTATGTAGCATGTATGTAGTATGAATGTAGCATGTATGTATGTATGTATGTAGTATGTATGTTACATGTAGATGTATGTATGTATGTATGTAGTATGTATGTTACATGTATGTATGTAGCATTTATGTTGTATGTATGTATGATGTATGATTGTATGTATGTAGTATGTATACCGAGTGATAATATCAACAAACCTCATTGTCAGCAAAGGGTGTAGGCTTCAGGGCAGGCACATGAACCTCTTCATAACCTTTGCGTTGCTTACGAAGAGCCATCTGGGAGCTGGCAACGTTTGTTGGCCATGAAATGGCTACCCTGAGTGAAGGTCAAGTCTTCAAGGTCCAGAAGCTGTCGAGGCACCACTGACTGTAGGAGAACACGACAGCTTTAATAGTCTGGCACATTTCCATCAAGTGTATGTCTCTATAGAAAATGTGACAGTATTTACCTCTCCATGGCCAACGTCCAATGCTTCCAAGTCATCAACGCGAGACTTCCTCACACTCTCCCTGCGAGATCGCTCTTCCTAGAAAACAAAACCGAGCTGTGATGGTCCACACAGACAAATGGTTTTATGGCATAACTTCACAAACAGGAATTATTACCCGAATTATGTCCTCCTTCTCTGTCTCCTGAAGCTGGTAGAGAATCTTTGACAGCTCCTGATCCGACTCCATTTTCCCTATGATACGTTCATTTTATGCTTCACTCTGAGCGCTCGCCAGCATGGTACAATACTGAACTGTGTGTATGTGAAAAGACACAAACAATTTCAAAATAAAAACAATATGGCAGAACGTTGTGGCAAACTTTCATCCAGCCAGACTTGACTTACTCATGCGACGGTGCTGACGGAGGATTTTAATGAAATCGAATGCGTTGACGCCCAACAACAGCACCAGCTGGTTCTCACATTCTCTGTCATCACTGGCAGTCTGTAAAACAGGAGAAAAGGGGTGTCCAAAAGATCTGTGTGTGTGTGGGCACAAGTCAACTATCAACAAATGTCGACAGACAAACCTTGAGGATTTCTAAGACTTCATCAGCTTTCTTTTGAGAGACAATGGCATCGTCATAGAATAATAAGAATAATAATGAATTTAATTTACAACGCACTTTTCATTAACAAAAATCTCAAAGTGCTAGAAACGACTGAACTGACGCTGGAGCCAAAAGGCATCGATGTCTCTAGGATGTAAATCTTTTTTCTTCATAGTCATCACATCACCTGTTTCTCCGAGCTACAAAAACAGGAATTAATTAACAATAAAAATAAATGTCTGAATAAAAAGGCTAAAGTACTGAATAATGACAAGAACACTACACTTACCGTACATTGGCTGTAAGTGTAGTGGTCACACATGCCGTCTTCATCTGAGTGTTCATCTCGTACTTCTCCAAACTGGTCTTCATCTCCTTCCTGCAAACCAGAAAAATTATTACTTTTATAATTTATTTGGAGCACAAACATCTGTATGTTCCAAAGCTTTTGGGGACAAAATTTGCAATAACTTTTATCACTGAAATTCAAAGTCAGGTGAATCTTATTTTCAGTGAGGGTCAGTTCGTTGTGCAGAAAGCTGTTGGAACAAAAAGGAATTTAACATCATGAAAAAAAAAACTTTACCTTTAAAAAAAAAAAATTCTTATCTGACTTTATAGCACAAGGGTTCCTGAGCTTAACCGTTCCTTAATAAATTCACGTAATGGTCAAATCTGTTGGATTTAAAAAGTACCCTGATGCATGCTCAATAATCCAGGTAGAAAAATCTAAAAAAGCTAAGTCTGGTCCTCTGGACAGTCAAAAAAATAAATAAATGTAGAAACGTTTTGTCTTTCGTCCAAAAGACTTCCTCAGTCTGAGCTGCTGTATTCAGCTCAGTCTTATAAATAGCACCCTCTCACAGTGGATCAACCAGTTGGCTGATGACCGCCGAAACCAGCTGCTCACATGATCAAGGAGGACCATCAGCCTAACGATGGATCGTTAGCACCCTGATGGTTGTTTGCTATTCACAGAGGGCTGAGTGATACAAGCAATAACAGCATTGTAAGAGGGGGACAGTTGAACCCGGAGGCCTCCACCTCTGTTTAATGATGGGCGGTTTCTTTTCACAAAGATGGACTCCTTTACTCCTCTCTCAAACCATTGTTCCTCTCTATCAAGGATGTGAACAGCTTCATCCCTGAAAGAGTGAACGCTGGCTTGTACAGGTAGTCCCCGATTTACGAGCGAGATCCGTTACAACGAGGCGCTCGTAAACCGGAAATCTCGTAATTTGGAACGGCCGCCACGCTTCTCGTAAGTCCGGAAATTCGCTCGTAAATTGGAACGGTTTTGCTAGCGCGACTACAAACACTCGTTTTTCATCGAAAAACTGCTTATGAGTGCATAAAAATGATCGGAAACGTGTGTCCACATGTTTAGCTAACGAACTGTGGTGAAAAAACACAGGAAAACTCAGTATTTTTTGCGTTTTTTCCAATAATTCGCCAGCTCGTAAGTCTGGAACCTCGTAGACCAGAGCGCTCGTAAATCGGGGACTACCTGTAGATGAGTGTAGACTACAGAGTCCTGGTCTGATGATGTTGATCTTCTGTGCTTTTTTACATTTTTCTACCTGGATTATTGATCATGCATCAGGGTACACTTACATTGGCTGTAAGTGTAGTGGTCAGGTCACACATGCTTCCTCTCCTTCACGGTCTTCATCTGAGTGTTCATCTCGTACTTCTCCAAACTGGTCTTCATCTCCTTCCTGCAAACCAGAAAAATTATTACTTTTATAATCTATTTGGAGCACAATAGTCAAATATTCTGGATTTAAATTGTTTCATTTTGACGTCTTCCAAATCATCGCTTGCACTGTGTGCTCAGCACGGCCGTGGCGTAGTGGTAATGGCAGTCGTCTCCCGATCAGAAAGTTGGCGGTTCGACTCCCGGGACCCGCACCATGTGTCGTTGTGTCCTTGGGCAAGACACTTAACCCTGAGTTGCTCCCGGTAGGACTGGAAAGCACCTTGCATGGTAGTCTGCCGCCACCGGTTTATGAATGTGTGTAGCATTCAATATATGTGTAGCACTTTGAGATTTTCAGTAATGAAAAGTGCGTTATAAATTGAATTAATTATTATTATTATTATTATTATAACATTAAATATATTACTTTAATTAAAAATCTGTGATTTTTATCAATTTTGTTGTCCTGTGACATGTTCAAATCTGTTCTGCCATCTTTGTTTTGATTTTTGTGAAAACAAAGTCAAAAGATGCTTCTTGTTTGTTATTTTAAACGTTTTATTTAAAATAAACTGGAGTGCACAGAATAACTTTAAAAGATGCTGTTTTACATTAAATGCAGAGGTTTCAGCATCTATTCTGTGTAAATGTTCTGCTTGTTTTATCACAAAGTGACTGTAATTACTCTTCGTGGCCGCTATAGAGGCGCTGTTGACTCCCGCTAGCTTAGCCTTTAGCTTAACCGTTAGCTTGCGAGTAGCATCTAACAAAATCGGATTAAAAGCAACTTTCGCAAAGAGTTTTAGCCTGTACGTGATAATCGCTAGAACCGCGTTCTTTTAAGAGACAGACTCAATGTTATTAAACCTGTTAACTTCCACGGCACGCGCAAGCACAATTGTCTCAAACGAAATTTTAAAATTATATTGTAGCTAGCCGCTAGCTAGGTATGTTGACTTATATTAGTTGGCTAGCTCTACCGTTAGCTAACACGAGCTGAGTCAATATCCACATCGCCTGTTTTAAACATTTTGATACCAACCAACTTCATACATTATGATTAAAAATCATACTTACTGGTATCTGTTAAGATTTCCCAAAAGAAGCAAGCAAACGCGCTCAAAAATGAGGCTCTGCGCATGTGCGATGTATGTGTGTGTGTTCTGAGCATGCGCGTCAGTGTTGCCAGGTGAGAAATGTAGGATTATCGTACTAGAGCCCTAAAATTATTGTATTTTGAGGGACATTATCATACACCCGTCATAAACAAAATAAAAAGTATGCTCTATAGTCACTCTGTTGTTGAATAGCGTCTAACAGGCACTCACAGCTTTGTGGCGTCAGTACTGGTGGGAACCATGGACAATAATACGTATTAATGTCTGGTGGCAACTAATGAGCCCACGCGCACACAGCAAGATCCAGTGTGTGTGTTCGCCAAAACTTCAAAAAGGCCGCAGGTGCAGGCAGTACCGGTGTGGGAGCTCTGTGAAGGGGATTTCCACCATTCCGTCCGCTTAAACCGACCAATAGCAAGACAGAAGACTTCTGCTTGACCAGACACTCTCATACAGCAGCACACTCAAACAAACAAACAAAAAATTTTTTTTTAATGAAAATAATAATACTGTAATAATAATAAAAATAAAATTATGATAATAATAAAAAAAGCATCTCACTCAAACTAACGCCAAAGGGTTTTATCACAGAATAAATCCCCCAAAATTCTAATATTGGATGATATGTTGTTTAAGTGATTTTCTTATTACCGTATTTTCCGCCGTACATGTCGCATCAGTCCAATTATGTCCAATAAAGTGGAAAAATCTATGAACTTGTCGCACCGCCGTATATGTCGCATCTATTATGCGTCACCGCTGACGCGTCGCGTAACACGTCAAGGCATCTTTATTTATAGAGCACAGTTAAAACAGATAAACTGCTATCAAGGTGCTTTATAAACAACATCACTGCAGACAACCCGGAAATGTGGGCCGGTGTTTTGCCAAAAATGGATTGGCTGCCAAATGGCCACAGGAGCGTGCCCGGAAGTACTGTAACAAGATTAACACTTAAAAACAATTATTTGTTTGCTGAAAATTATAGCAAAGATGTGTCTTAGCTGAACTTTTCCTTAATACAGTAAATGCACATAATGGTCAAATCAGCTGAATTTAAAAAATCATGTTTAAAAAATTTAAACATGTTTAAAAAATACCGTACGGTAGTTTCACTGTCACAAGCGTGAACGAGCAGCGAGTGGAAACCGGGCATTTCTTTAAAATTTAACAAGCTAAACCCCTAAAAATATATATATATTTTGCTGACATTATAGTAAAGATGTGTCTGAGCTGCTTGGAATTGT
>JBBPBX010038523.1:0-20955 GCA_038048925.1 Garcialebias charrua
AGTTTTTATTTTAGTTTTTTGTTCTCCAATAAATTCAGAGTTTCAGAAAAGTAGTCTCCACCTTTGGTGACTTTACCACAGTTACCGTATTTTCCGGAATATAGGTTGCACCGGAATATAGGTCGCTTTGTCCAATTATTGCCAAAAAATTGGAAAAACCCATAAATAGGTTGCACCGGAATATAGGTTGCACCTACGTCACAGCCGACGTAGCGCGTCATCCACCGCTGCCGTGACACGTCACCGCTGAGACAACCCGGAAATGTGGTCCGAGTGTTTAGCTCTGTTGCAAATGTCTGCCACAGGAGCGCACAGCAAGGCTTTTAAGAAGATTAACACGGTAAAAGCAATTATTTGTTTGATAAAAATTATAGCTGACATTATAGCACAAGGGTTAGTGGTTTATTAGCCGAGTGGTTTATTAGCTATTTGCTAAAATATACACGGAAATAAAACGAAAGCTAAAACGAGACGATTCCGTCTCTAAAAACACGAATAAAAAAAAATCGAATTTTATCTCTTTTCATACAGGGCAACAATTTGTAAATTAAACCCCATATAATTACACTCTGTAAGCAGAAAAAATATCCGCCAAGTGGTTTATGAGTTTTTTTATAACATTATAAACGGAAATAAATTGAAGCTAACAGAGACGAGTCCGTCTCTAAAAGCACGAATAAAAAAATCAAATTTTATCTCAAATGTTTCATACAGGGCAACAGTTTGTAAATTAAAGCCATATAATTACACTCTGTAAGCAGAAAAAATATCCGACCAGTGGTTTATGAGCTTTTTATCTAAATAGTAGGTATCTGTTTACGGTAGCTAACCGCTAACAACAAAGCTAAAACTTCGATTTAAAAAAAAATCTCAAACAGCTCATAAAGCTAGTCACTTGTAGATGTCCATACAGTGATTACATTCTGTAAGTTTCATCAATCAATCAATCAATCACCTTTATTTAACCAGCTAGAGCCCGTTGAGATCGAGATCTCTTTTACAAGGGTGACCTGGTCAAGTGGTCAGTAGCACACGTCACATTGGCAGTAGGCATTTGCACTTATCAAAAAGAAAATAAAGAAAACTACAATCACAGTAAACAAATGTTGACTGTTCAAAACCAACAGGATATGACAGATTTCTATATACATTATATACTCGACCAAGTCTTCACAAAAGTAAAGAGGGCATACACGGCGAAGACACGCCCAGCGCTTGGAGCTTCCGATCACGACTCTCTGATTCTGGCCCCAAGAGAACTCCCCCCACTCAGGCGCTCAAAGCCGGAACAAAGAGAAATAACAATCTGGCCTCAAGATAGTTCCCCCATGTTGAGAGACTGTTTTGAGAGGACAAACTGGTCTGTTTTCAGAGAAGCAGCCACTGATGGAAGTTCAGTGGACATGGAACTGTACGCTTCCTCAGTCCTGGGTTACATCAGTACATGCTCTGAAAATGTATCCATAAAAAAATATGTGAAATCCTACCCGAACCGGAAACCCTGGTTAAATAAAGAAGTTCACGCCTTGCTAGCAGCCAGAGACACTGCATTCAAGTCAGGAGATAAAGTGGAGCTGAGAAAGAGCAGGAATGAACTGAAGGATGGCATTAAGAAGGCCAAGGCCACGTATGCACAGAGGATCGAGGGACAGTTCACCTCACAAGACCCACGGAGCATGTGGAAGGGTATTAAATGCATAACAGATTACAAAGGCAAAAACAAACAATGCCCCAGGGACCCATCTCTGCCTGATGCCCTCAATAAGTTTTATGCACGTTTTGATGATCCAAACAGACCAGCTAGCACCAGACTCACCTCATCACCAGATGAAGAGCATCTCAGGGTGTCCGCAGCAGAAGTGAGAGGCAGTCTCAGAAAGATTAATCCTCATAAAGCAACCGGACCAGACAACATCCCAGGGAAAGTTCTGAAGGAATGTGCGGACCAGCTCTGTGAGGTGCTGGCTGACATCTTCACCACCTCACTTGCACTGGAGTCAGTTCCCACCTGCCTGAAGACCGCGACCATCATCCCAGTCCCAAAGAGCTCCACAGTGACTGGTCTGAATGACTATAGACCGGTGGCCCTCACCCCGATAGTCGCTAAATGTTTTGAGAAACTGGTCATGTCCCACATCAAGGCAACCGTCAACATCAACGAGGACCCTCATCAATACGCATACCGTGAGAACCGATCAACAGAGGACGCCATTTCTTCCGTGGTCCACACTGCTCTCACCCACCTGGATCAGAAAGACTCATACGTGCGTCTGCTCTTTGTGGACTTCACATCTGCCTTCAACACCATGATCCCCCAAACTCTGATAGACAAACTATCTACACTTGGACTAAGCCCCTCTATTTGTAACTGGGTACTAGACTTCTTAACAGACAGACCACAGTCCGTGAAGATCCACAACTTCTCCTCCTCCACCATAACCCTCAGCACTGGCTCTCCTCAGGGATGTGTGCTGAGCCCCCTTCTGTTCACTCTGCTCACATATGATTGTACAGCCACACTTCCAGGCTGTCATATTGTTAAGTTTGCAGATGATACAGCGGTGGTGGGATGCATCACAAACAATGATGAGTCCAGCTACAGACAGGAGGTGGAACACCTGGAGAGCTGGTGCAAAGAGAATAATCTTCACATGAATGTGAAGAAGACAAAGGAGATGATTGTGGACTTCAGAAGGAACAAACACACCCATGCCCCACTGAAAATAGGTGGGTCTGCAGTGGAAGTGGTCTCCAGCTACAAATACTTGGGTGTACACATGAATGATAACCTCAGCTGGAGCAACAACACCACCAGCCTGATCAAGAAAGGTCATCAGAGACTCTACTTCCTCAGACGGCTGAGACGAGCTGGTCTGAGCAGCCCAGTCCTCACCTCCTTCTACAGGTGTGCAGTGGAGAGCATCCTGTGCTCCAGCATCAACGTGTGGCATGGAGGCTGCACAGTTGAAGAGAGGAAAGCTCTGCAGAGAGTGGTGAAGGCTGCACAGAAGTCTGTTGGAGTCAGTCTCCCCACAATCACAGACATTTATACCTCCAGATGCAGGAAAAGAGCCACCTGCATCATGAAAGACCTCACTCATCCAGCACACTCACTCTTTGCCCCACTCCCCTCAGGACGGAGGTTGAGGAGCATCAAGTGTAGAACCACTAGACTGAGGAACAGCTTCTACCCTGAGGCTGTTAGACTCATGAATAAATAAAAATAAAATAAAAAATAAACACTGCAAAATATCACATCATACTGATGCTGATCTGTTTTCTTGTTGCTGTGTTCATCTGTGTTCATCTGTGACCATCTGCTCATACAAACTCATGTTCGTGCTGCTGTTTATTCCCACTATATTAGGCTTAGTGTATTACTAGTTGATGTTTTTCTTAGTTAATTCTAGATGTTATTACTGTTTTTCTCTTTCATTTGTTGTTGGATGTAACTGGGACCTCGTGTACATAATCTCGTTTTCATCACATGTACCACATGCGGTGCAAATGACAATAAAGACTCTCTGACTCTGACTCTGATACAAAACAATCAGACAGACATCGGTTGGGTAAATAAAGTTAAAAAACTCAACAATGACATGTATATTGGATAAGTAATGGTTAGAAACATCTGCAATGGTCAAGTTTCTTGATGACATTTTCTACTACGGTTGACATAAAGGATCCAGGAGAGATGAATGTTGATAGTTTCAGATCTTTCTGTAAGTTGTTCCAGGCTGAGGGGACGGCGAAGCTGAATGCTCTTTTTCCTAGTTCAGTTCTGACAGGAGGAACTGACAGGAGGACTAAATCGTTAGAGCGCAGGGAGTAATGACTGTGTGATGTTTGTATTAAGGAGGTGAGGTATGACGGGACTAGGTTTAGGAGGGTCTTGTAGATGAAGGATATCCAGTGAGTGTATCTGCGAGTGCTGAGAGATGACCAGCCAGATTTTACGTAAAGCTCACAGTGATAAAAATCTGTCCTGTGGTTCTTGACTTATCTTGCTAACAAACAGCTAACAAACAGAGCAAACAGAAGTTACCTCCAGAGCAGGAGGCCGGGCAGCGACAGAGTCGGTCCGAGCAGAGGAGGCTTTTTTCGGACACATGAGCTGGAAACGGTCGGTGGACTCTCTGGAAGTGCCCCCTAGCTGACAAAAGTGGTACTGTACCATTTGTTTGCCAAAATGAAAAACGGTCATATCTGAGCACTACCATGCGCCCCTAGCGGCCGAAACTGGTACTACCATGCACCCCTAGTGACCGAAAGGGATAAAAAGCCATACACAGGTCGCACCGGAATATAGGTCGCAGGGCATGCAAAAATGATAAAAAGTTGCGACCTATATTCCGGAAAATACGGCAATTCCAGGTCCACCCTGGATCAGGTGCTGCTTTTGTATGTGACACTGTTGTTTTCTTTTAAACTCCGTCAATACAAAAACATTTTTGTCTTTGCATGATGAACTACAAAATTACCACCAAGGAACGTAGATTTTTTTTTTTTCAGTTCCACTTTGGACACAGGGTTGTGTGCAAACAGCCACAATAAATAAATACCGGCTGTTATCTTGAATACAATAATAAAATGGCATTCTGTCAATGGCACACATTATTTGTGGCCTTGTTTGGAGGAAAATTAAAAAGAAAATACAGTACTTGGGAACCTGTGTTAAATTAATTAACCTTTCATCATCTCTTTACTCAAACAAGCCACTCTGAGGATATGAGAAGATTTTTAAACCGGTCTTTACTTGCAAAGGCAGACAATCACGAGCAAGCTTTAAAAAAAACAAGTTTAAATTTTTTTTATTTGAGCCTCGTCAGTGAGAATCTGCGCTGGACAAAGGCAGGGAAAGCTTTAATAATAATAATAATAATGTCTTTTCCTGTCATCTGCGTATGTTTCCCATACACAGACGAAATTCGTCTCTGCATTTAACCCAACCACCTACCAGGTGGTGCAGTGAGCAGCCATAGAAAGCGCTCGGGGAGCTGGAGAATTAGATGTGCACTCATAGACACCCCAAGGTGTGTAGTGGCCGGGATGCAAACCCACGTCCTTCGGGTTCCAAGTCAAAAGCCCTGCCACTACACCATCTTGGCTCCTAATACACATTATCAGACAGAGGTGAAGTCAACACAACCTCGTCTTTCCAGTTTATAGACTAGGAGGAGGCCTTGGAGTTCATCAGGTGCGCCTGCAGACTCCGTGCTCCTCAGAGAGGAGCCTGTAGGCAGACAAAGCAACTCTCTAACTCACACGTATTAGTTTAACATGTTACTGATAAATATCCAGAACCTTTACCTACATTCCCTTGACGCTATGAAAACCTTGTAGAGAAATGCACTAAAGGATCAGTTAACCTTTGGGAGTGTATTGACTTTAATTGCTGGATGTCCGTTCCCTGAGCTACTGGCTTTCAGAAACTGTGGCTCCCTGAACAGTTTAGTTGAATAGCTGCTTTAGAGAGTGGAATAGAGTTTATTACATTTCCAAAACTGGTCTGGAAAAATGTAAAAGATGATAAAGCCCTGCAGCCGACCTCATGATCAGCTGAATAGAACAGGGATAAACAGGAAGTACCACATGCTCATCTGTAAGAATAATAAAATAATAATAAACTTTATTTGTATAGCACCTTCCTACAATGCCTTGCATTGACCAAGGTGCTTAACAGGATAAAAAGATGAATAAACTGGAACAATAAATCAGTGAAAATAGAATAAAAAAACAACAGCAATAAGAGAAGGCAATGGAAATAAAAATGCTACATACTAAAATACCAAAGTAATAAAAGTTACACACTGAAAGCTTTTTTGAACAAGTGGATCTTCAGTTTGGTTTTGAACAGAGTCAGATCAGAGGTGGCACGCAGCTCAAGGGGGAGGCTGTTCCAGAAGGTAACTGTAGGTCTCCTTAAATAGTTAAATTAAAGGTTAATGTTTAAAGCTAGTTGTGCTTTGTTTAGTGTGTTTTGTATGTCGATATTGTAACTTCTGATTGCACAAGTTTATTATTTGTTTGTTATGATCAGTTAACACTAAACTGATTTTCAACAACGCGCTTACAGGTGGTCCCCGACTTACGTACGAGTTCCATTACTACGCACCGTTCGTAAGTCGAAAATTGGTAAGTCGGAACCACACGAGCCGCCACTGATACACGTACATGTACGGTAATGAACAGTTACCAAGCACTTCGCCTATCCTAACACAACTACACAATTATCAAAAAACACTTACAGTCCAGGGCTAAAATAAAAATTTAATTTCTTACTTTGAGCTGGTGTCAAGTCGGTCTCGTCTTTTAGCATGTTAGCTCTTGCACGTCTGAGCTCCGCAACTTCGTGCTGCTTCCAAACTGTTTAGAGGATGGACTGTTAGCATGTTAACTCCATACATTTGGAGCCAGAAAAAGAGTTAATAACATACTGAAAGCCGTTTCTCCGCAGCGTCCATCCAAAACAAGCTGCTCCGCATTAGCATGTTAGGCCCCGCCATTAGCAGCGCCCATTAGCGTTAGCCCCGCCAAGGCTGCCGCAGCTGTTTGTCCGCGTTTTCGCATGTTAGCTCGGTGTCCAGACATCTTAGGCTGTCAGGCGGACATGGAGGCGAGCTCCCGGCCGCTGCCCGTCGGCTCTGTGTCCCCGATGGGGTATTAGCATCTAACCATGCATCGTACAGCAAGGCTTGTTAGAATGTTAGCTCGTTGTTACTCCGGTCCGGCTCGCTGTCTGCTGCTTCACGCAGTCAACAGTGTCGTTTTGCTTCGCCCATCCGTTCCTCCACAAAACCACCGTTCAACTCCAGATCATGTATCCGAGCGCAGGAACCTCTGATCCGACAAAGCCGGCTGTCAAAGCTGGAGCTACGAGGCTGGAGCTAACTGGCTAAGGCTAAACTCGTGGGCACTGCTGAAAACTGACTGCCGAAAGCTGTCGGAAACTGCCGCAAACTTGGTAAATCGGCTTAAAAATTAATAATTATGTATTAATATTAATAATGCATTATTTATAAAGCCATTTAAAACAACCACAGCTGCAAGAAAGTGCTGTACACATGAAATCAAGAACATTTTAGGAGTCAAGATGGTCTAGTGGCAGGGTTTTTGACTACGGACCCGAAGGTCGCGGGTTCGCGCCCCGGCCACTACCCAGCTTGGGGTGTCTATGAGTGCACACCTATTTCTCCAGCTCCCCGGGCGCTTTCGGGCTGCTCACTGCACCACCTGGTAGGTGGTTGGGTTAAATGCAGAGACGAATTTCGTCTGTGTATGGGAAACATACGCAGATGACAGGAATAGACATTATTATTATTATTTTAAACACAAAATATATATATTTTTTTATTTCATATTTTTATTAAAGGTATGGTCTGCGATTTCTGTAACACTCTGGGACTTAGAAATATTTTCAGCGCAGAAAAGCATTCTGCTACCTCCCCCTCAGAGCTATATATGGCTCAGAGGGGGAGCCACAGTCCGTGCTTCTGCTGAACTTGAGTTCTGCTCCGCCCCCTGCTGTGTGTCTGCTCGGAGCGCTTCAATATTCTGTGATTATATGTTATAAAAACCTTTTAAAAATATAATAAAACCATAGAGCACTTGTCCAACAACACAAAACCCAGCAGAAATCATCAGAGCTTCAAGAAACAACGTTGGACATGATTTAATTCGCTCGTGATTTCCTCTTTCTGTCAGTGCAGGTTTGGAATGCTCCGCCCCCACTACATGTCCTGTCTGCGCTGCAAAGTTCTGTGATTATATGTTAATAAAACCTTTTAAAAATATTATAAAACCATGGAGCACTTGTCCAACAACACAAAAACCAGCAGAAATCAGCAGAGGTTCACGAAGCAACGTTGGACATGATTTAATTCGCTCGTGATTTCCTCATGTCTGTCAGCGCAGGTTTGGAATGTCTGGAATGCTCCGCCCCCACTACATGTCCTGTCTCTGCGCTGCGAAGTTCTGTGTTTATATGATAATATAACTGTTTAAAAAATATAATAAAACCATGAATCACTCGTCCAACAACACAAAAAGACCCTGTAATCAGCAGAGCATCACCAGCCAATTTGGACATGATTTAATTCGCTCGTGAGTCGTGACAAATCCATTTCCTCATTCCTGTGAGTGGAGGATGAAGCGATCACTTGACTTTTGGCAAAAAAACTAAATAAAAGTCCAGCTCTGGGATGAAGAAGGGATATTTAATACATTTGTGTCACATAAAAAACAGTCCTGCATCGCTTTGCAATCCTTTGAATGAGAACGAGCCGCGGCGCTGAGGCTGTGACAGGCGGGGGCGTGGGTTGGGGCGTGACAAACAACTCTGTTTTTATTGGCTGGTCAGTGTCCGGGTCACTCTGTGTTTTCAGTGTTTTTATAAATGCTGATAGAGAAGCAAGGGGACTATAGTTTTTTTCAGAGATTACTTTGTCTAACATCAGTCTGTCAGTAGATAGTGACAGAGTGAAGAAATATGTTAAAAATATATTGTTTGAAAAGTTAGACTACATTACAATTAGGGATGGGGCCGATCCGATCCAGTATCGGTATCGGTATCCGATACCAGCATTATTTAAGTATCGGGTATCGGATCAAACCTGCCGATACTTTTCCGATCCAGCTTCAAAGAGCACTTGTGTTCAATCACAATCTGTGACTGCCCTTTTTAACATTGTGTGAGATAAACCCAATGAAGACACTCTTAAGCCTTACAATAAGGGGGTTCCCTATTGTAAGGCTTAAGAGTGTCTTCATTGGGTTTATCTCACACAATGTTAAAATGAATAGTTTGGGTGCAAAAGTTTCATTATACAGAGTCAAATACCTGAACAGTATCGGATCGGGAAAGTATCGGTATCGGTCGATACTGAGTTAATAAGTATCGGGATCGGATCGGAAGTGAGAAATGTGGATCGGTGCATCCCTAATTACAATGTTACATACCCCAGCTTTAATATGATTCGTCCGTAAAGTCGGAACGTCGTAAGTCGGGGACCACCTGTATTAGGTTGTGTAATGTAAAGCAGAGTGCTACATGTTTAGCATCTTAGCTAGCACATCTGTATAGCACGCTGCTAGCTTAGTGCTACTTCTTGGTGTACTAAGCTCTCTAAAATAATTATTGAATTAGGCGTTCACTTATGAAGGTAAATGTAGATGTGCCCGTTAAAATACACCAGAATGCAAGAAATGGCATCTAATTTATTATATAAAAAATTTCTGGGGGAGGACCATTTTTGGGTCAGGGGGTCGCATTAGCCGTGTTTCCATCAAGGTTTCTAGATGCGCATTTTGAAGTATCGCAGCAGAAAAGCTTAATGGAAACGGCAAAATGCGAAGTTACTTCCTCAAATTCGCCAAAAAGTTTATACGCTCGCTTGAGGTGGTTTTTGGGATCTTCGAAAATGAGCAGATGCGCAAAACGACAGATGGAAACAGATTTGCCGACTCAGTTCTGCCGTAGCGAACATTCACGTCACGTGACTGATCAGCTGTTTCCGCTCCGGACAACATGTAACATCGCTAAAACTAGTTGGCATGACAGAATAAATACAACTTGCCCGATAGCAACACGTACCTGAAATATTCTCTCCATTTTGACGAGATGTGTGGTCGGGTTCTGTTTTCAACCGCTACTTCCTGTTTACTGTAGACATGCGCAACGCTGACGTCTGACGTAATGACGCTGACGTCTGACGTAATGACGCTGTGCGTGGCTTGGTAGATGCGCTACAAGCCAGTAGATGGAAACACTTCTGATCCGCATTAATTTGTATTTACATTTTTGCGAGATTTCAAAAATAAGCTCAAAATTCGAAATGAAAATGGATGGAAACATGGTTTGTGTGAGGGGCAGGGGACATCCTAGACAGGTCTCCAGTCCATCACAGGGACACATCGAGACAAAAAAGACAAACAACCATTCACTCTCTCACTCACACCTAGATACAATTTAGAGTTACTGTACCAGTCAGTCCAAAATGCCTGTTTCTGGTCTGTGGGAGGAAACTCGAGTACCTGGAGAAAACCCATGCATGAACAGAGAGAACATGCAAACTCCACTCAGAAAGGTCCTCGGATCAGGGTTTAAACTATTTTACCATGCTACGCATTGAACGAGAAATGGGGGTGGGCCTGAAGGAGGCGTTTGCTAGGAATGCAGGAGGTGAAAAAAGTTTTAGATCGGGTGATGTGTCTGAAGGTAGAAGCAGAAGTTCTGATGCTAAACATTGTCAGTGGTTATCAGTGCTGGGCAGCGCTAATCCAAAAATTAGTTCCGCTATTTCTAAAGCACTAATTAATTTATTTAGGTCCGCAATTTCAAAAGCACTAATGTCTTATGAAAATTAGGGGAAGCTAATTCTAAACCGCTAATTAAATTCAACAATTGCTAGCCAACAAGTTATGCAATATTTGCACTAGACTGCCAACTAGCGGTGCATGAACTGTTATACACCTTTATCCTACCTCTTACGTCACAGCAGCAGCTTCCCATTAACTCCTCCTGACCCACCTGGATATTTACAGTCCTGGACAGAAGAAACATCACAGTTGGCAAAAAGAGCAACAAACATTAAAAAAAAAAAACTTTACATGTATTAACAGCTGCACGTACAAATTATATTCTTCATTACACATGCACATACTTTGTATTTATTTTTTTAGATTATCCTATATCTGTTAAGCACCTTGGTCAATGCAAGGCAACCTTCAGAAACTTCAATATATTCTTGCAACCTTCAGAAACTTCAATATATTCAAAACAGTGCAGCAAGGATCTTGTTGCGAGTTCGTAAATTTGAACATATTACGCCCATTCTTCATAACCTTCATTGGCTTCCTGTCGCCTACAGAATTCAGTACAAAACTGCTCTCATTACACATCAATGCTTACATGGAACTTCACCAGATTATCTGAAGGATATTCTTATTCCACACTCATCCACCCGGTCGCTGCGGTCACAGAACAGTAATCTCCTTCACATTCCGAGAACCAAATTAAGGACCATGGGAGACCGGGCTTTCAGTGTGGCTGCCCCCCGCCTGTGGAACTCTCTTCCTGACTGTCTGAGGGTCCCACAGTCTGTGGTTGACTTTAAGAGCGGCTTGAAGACCTTTCTTTTCAACCGAGCATACTCTGCCTCCTCATGATTCTACTTTTGATCTTAGTTGATACTGTTATTGATTTTACTTGTTTTATTACTTGTTTATTGACATTTAATTTCTGTTGCACCTTGTAGCACTTTGAGATTTTCATTAATGAAAAGTGCGTTATAAATTGAATTCATTATTATTATTATTATTATCATTGCAGGAAGGTGCTATACAAATAAAGTTTATTACATTATTATTATTATAACTTCAATTCAAAGACCACATCAACAGTACAGGTAAAATTAAAGTTAGAGATCAAGTTTTAAAGTGCACTTCCAAGTTGTATCCAAGTTTAATTCATATAAGAGTCAATTAAGCTTAATTTACTTCAATATTGTTTCAAAAAACAAATAGTAATTTCTTTTTTGTTGCGCAACCGAAAAATAAATTAAACCAATTCCAAAATTCTATAGGCAGTCAACAGATTTAATGAAAAGTAACTAAAATGATCCTAAAAGGATGAAATTACAAAAATCAAAGGATTTATTTAAAGCTTCAGTATGTAGCTTTTTTTATGAACATATTTCTTCACTCTGTCACTACCTCCTGACAGACTGATGTTAGCCAGGTAATCTCTGAAAAAAAAATTAAAAAAATATTGTCCCCTTGCTTCTCCAGGTGGTAAATAAGCATTTCTAAAAAGAAAAGGTGACCCGCCATTTTCCAGCCAATAAAAACAGAGTTTGTAACCAGCCAATAAAAACAGAGCTTGAATTTGAATCAGCCAATAAAAACAGAGCTTGAATTTGAAATTCAACAGACCACAAGGGGGCAGAGCCACATATGGCTCTGAGGGGGAGGGATCAGAATGCTTTGCCTGTTGAAAATATTTCTAACTGCTGCAGTTCTACAGAAACTGCATACTGAACCTTTAATACTTTACGTACATATATTATATTCGGCCACGAAATTAACAAAATGAGAATGATCTTTTAATCCCTAAGACCACTTTTAAATCTCAAATACACGGGCGTGTCGCCACCGCATTTCTACATAAAAAGAACCCAAATACATAAAACAAACGACTCACCGTCGAGTGGTTGACACAAAACACACAATACAATCCTCCGGCCACGTTAATTTGGCTTGAAACAGCGGGGTTCTCTGCGGATTTATGAAGAGACCGAGCACAACCAGCTAGCCATAAACGTTAGCACCCGAGTTCACCTCTGACCGGAAGATGTCAAGATGGAATAGTCCATTTTTAGTAGGGGGATACAGAAATCGACCGGTTTTTGTATTGCGTTTTTAATGATCGTTTTCATCGTAACTATAATTATTTTTATGTTAAATGTACATTAACAAGCAGCAGCAATGTTAGTGATGTAGGTGACTGGCCGGGGCCCATGCTGATTGGGGGCCAATTCATTTGCCTACATGGTAGATCCAAGTCTGTTCTCCCCTCTGCTCCCTCCCCCCTCCGACCCTCCTCTCTGCTCCCTCACCAAGGGGGGGAAAGTAAACAAGCAGCTACGGAGCCAGCATAAGAGCCCGTAAATATTTTTTTTTTTCGTTTTTACTGATAGATAATTAGTTATTAGCGGTACTGCATTTTAAATAAAAATAGCACAAATCCGCTTATGAATTATAAAAGTTAGTCACTCCGCTGTAACGCTTAAAAAATGTTTAGGTACGCTATAAGCGGATTAGCGCATTAGCGGTCCCTGGCGGTTTGGTGCCCACCTTTGGCGGTTATGCTCCACAGGTTGGATGGAATGTGGAGGAGAAATATACATTTTGGAAGGATCTGAATGAAGTGATAAGGGAGTATTTCCAGGGAGGAGAGCGTGGTGATCGGAGCAGACCTGAATTGACATAGTAGTGAAGAAAACAGAGGAGAGGAGGAAGTGATGGGTAGGTTTGGTGTCAAGGAAAGAAATCAGGAAGGTTAAATGCAAATCCAACTAAGTGGCTGGAAAACATGGAATTTAAAACCTGGCTATAGCCTCTCGACGGTCTGGATGGTGAAGGATTTTGCAGTATTTGAAAAAAAATAGTTGAAACATGGAAAAGGTAGGCCCCGGATCTAAAAATTTTTAGTTGCCGTAAGAGCACGCACAGCCTGTTTAAGTGTCTGTCTCAGTTTGATAAGCTGTTTTTACTGCTTTAGTTCTTGAATTAAACAATAGGCTGATTGGTAACTCTAAATTGTCCCTAGGTCTGAGTGAGAGAGTGAATGGTTGTTTGTCTCATCTGTTTCCATGTGGCCCTGTGATGGACATGCGACCCATCCAGGGTGTACCCCCCGCACCGTGATTGCTGGACATGGGCACCGGCGACCCCTGTGACCCAAAATGGAAGCAGTGGGTAAAAGATAATGGATGGATGGATGGATAGATAACACAATGACATTTATTTGTGTGCCCAAGGTTATAACAAAGTGTGTCTGTATGTCAGGTTTTTGCTCCTCCTGTCATGTTTTCTGTCCTCCCTGCCTTTATACCATGGTTCTGCCCCTCCTGCCATATATCCTACCTTCAGCCTCTATGTTCCCCTGCTCATGTTGGTTGTCCCTGCTCATGTCTCTGCACCTTCATTCCATGTTCACATTCCCTGTTCCCTATCTCACTCTCAGCCCCTCATATCAGGGTTGTGATCCTCTGTCCTCTGTTTTTGTTTCCCTGCTCCTGCTTGTCAGCCACGCCCCTTCTGCCTGTTAGCTCATCGATCCCAATTCACTGCACCTGTGTCCCTCACTATTCAAGAGCCCCATTCCCACTAGTTCCCCGCCAAATTATCATACCTCTGATGGTCACTGATATCAAGCCTTCTTGTTCCTTGTTAATGTCTGACCCTCAAGCCTTGTCTTTCGGATCTTGATGCCATGCAACGTCCATTGGATTTGCCCCACTTTGGTTTCTCCTTCCTGGAACTGGATTACTCTCTATGCCCACGGTAACAAACCCTGCTTCTGTTTATATTACTACGCCTCACAAATTATGTTTTTGGTTTTATTATCTGGAACTCTGATCTACTGTGTATGACCTCTGCTATGTCTCTCGGACCACGCTCTTGGACTTGTCACCTCCAAAAACCATGTATTGCAGCACTTATCCGCAGCTGCTCTGCCAATGACATCATCACTGTTATTCTGACAGGTGACTCTCTCCCTCCTGCCTGTGAGGATCTGTTTATGTTTATGTTTATTAAATTTGTTCATTTTTTTACAAAAGAAACAATACAAGACAATCTCATAATGATAGTGTACAAAATGTAAAAAAATGAAAGGTAGCAGAAAGAAGAATAAATCTTATTATATCTGCCCCTTATCTCCAACAATCAGATTAAACAACAGTAGTCAAACCATGTAAACAATAATAATCTTCAACCAACTTTTTCCAACAATCAGGTTAAACAATAATATTCTTCAACCAACAGTACAAAATGACTAACTCTTTCTAATTTTCTAACTAATACAATACACATTACGTTATTTCACATATATTTTTTTAACACATTTGTTTTGATCATTTTTTTAAATGTAAACATTGACTTGGCATTTTTAACTACATTCTCCAAGCCATTCCATAATCTAATTCCCTGGATTGAGGTAGAACGTCCCTTCAAACTGGTTCTGAATTGTGGTTTTACAAACAACTCTGTTCCCTTAAGATTATAACAACTTTGTCTTTTAACAAAGTGCATTTGGATATTTAAAGGTAATGCATTATTTTGAGCTCTATACATAACTGATAAAATATTATAGTCTACCAAATCATGGAACTTCAGTAATTTTAGTTGATAAAATAATGTACTTGATGGATGACGGTAATGCTTTCTAGTGATAATTCTTACAGCTCTTTTCTGTAATACAAAAATAGGCTTTGTGATTGTTTTACACGCATTCCCCCAAACATCAATACAATAGATTAAGTGTGGAACAATGATTGTGTTATACAACAAATACAGAGCTTTATCATTCAATAGGTCTCTGACTTTGTACAGTACTGCTATCGATTTAGCTATTTTTATTCTTACAGAATTTATGTGTTGTTTCCATGTCAGTTTGTCATCAATGATAACACCCAAAAACTTCACCTCAGGGTATATGCCACGGGTAGTGGTGACGTACTTCCGTTAAAATCTGGGCTCTACGCTACACTTCCGGTTCTGGTCGACAGCAGTTGTTTTTAGCGGTAGCTTCTAGAACTAGACCATGTAAAAGACACAAAAGGTAAATTATCTGCGAGCTACTGGTACAACAAGAGAGATTTGTTGTGTGCCGTTGTGTCCAGTGAATAGCAGGGACAATAGAGCGCTTAGTTTTTTATATTTTAATGCCAGAGTTCGTGGCTAACCGAGTTAGCCTTAAAGCTAACACTCGGTTGTAGCTGGCGTTTTAAACCTCAGAATATTCAAGAGCCAGCATCAAACAGTGGTTAAAAATGAGCTGTACCTGCATTGTTCCAGTGGAATAATTCTCCCTTCCATGACCGGGGCTTTGGGAGAGAAGCAGCAGGACAGCGAGGAGGAGAACACAGCTGCAGCTCAGTAAGAAACATGAATATGACTCGACTCCACATCCTGCACTTGTAGATTTAATGTTGGAGTCATGATGAGTGATTTAATAAAAGTTTGTAACTACATACTTTTAAAATAATATTCAGATTTTAACAGTTTTCTAATCTGTAAATATGTTTGTAAACTCCTAGTAACTTCAGGGCTGTTACACCTCTGAAATATTCTCTGCAGTTTCCTTTAATATGAAACCAGAACTGTTTCACTTCAATTAAACTTTTATTTCCTGAGATGTAATTATTTATTTTAAAGCATAACTCTCATAAAGAGTTCTCTGTTTGGTTTTTTACGTTATGTAGGTAAATATGAACACTTTTTTGTTTTTTCAGGTTTGCATCATCTGACCTCCTGATGTGTTTCTGACCCATGACTGCGCTGCTCTGCCATTCATGGTCGGTGTTCACCAAGAATGAGATGAGAGGAACTCCCCATCAAGTTCAAGTTGTGTTTATTTGTCATATACAGGTTAACACAGAGTTAACAGTACAATGAAGTGCTCAGGATGAGAAGAGCAGATTTGACTTGCTAAAAATCAAACTATACTAAAAGCATGCAAAGTGAAAAAGTAATTATAATATTCACAAAGTCCTGAAGAGAGACAGTAAACATGGTTGGATATACAGTAATGATGCAGCAGGATGAATTTGAATGAACTACTGTAAGTATTTCAAACTAGTAATACAGTACAAGCTAACATGCACATAGTTATATATATATACACTACACATAATCAACATTACACAGGTTGTGTGACAGGTTATTGCACAAGTAGTGACATTGAGATTGAATTATTAGTTATTACCAGTTGTTCAGTGTTATTTATTGATTATTTATCCACACCACCCCGTCAACCAATATCCTGCAGCCCGTTGAGTTCTTCCTGTTCTTAAATGACCTTGACCTTGGATGAAAGCAACGGGACCTTGCTGACCGGTACGGTGTCCATCAGTCCACGGTCAGGCGGATTATCACTGCAACTTTTTGACAGTACTCGGCTCAATTAGGACCCGATACCTGAAGAGCAGATGCATAAAAATCTACCTGCATACTTCAGGACTACTGTACCCTGACACTACAGTCACACTACTTACTACTTGTAAGAAAATAAAATGTTCAAAACATTCTGACTTTGTCTTCTTATTATCACCCAAAAAAATGTGTATGTTGATTTAAGACAGGCTTAGAGTTCAGTTTTATTTTAGCCAGTTTATTAAAAACAAATTTGATGATGATGTTACATTACTGTAGAAAACGTTTGAGGCACAAGATTTAAACAGTTTATAGCATTACAGCTTCTGACTTTAAGTCACAGCTTCCTCGACAGCTAATGGAGATTTAAAAACATTAATCAGTCAGACAAAGGTAAGTGATGAAGCAGCTCTTCTGTTCAACCATCCACATGGATCACATGTCCTTCGTCATCAGTGGAGAGTGTTTGGATCCGATCTCGGCTCACAAACATCCAGGCTGGACCAGCTGGCTCCCTCCTCATCATCATCACTACGGTGTCCTGTCCAGTGAAAGAAAACATCTCTTATTAAGAGCTGCTATAAACAGTGAGATTCACAAAACCATATAGCAGACATGTGTTGAATATAAAGAGTTTATATTGTCTGATATTTAACTTCAACTCAAGTTTTGTACACAAACTTGAATTAAAATAATTAAATTAAAATAACTTGTGTTTCTAAATCTGGTCTAAATCTCCTGCCTCCTTGTTTGAAACTGAACTGTCAGGTGCCTTTGACTCAAACAGTGGGGCTTCTGCTGCTCCTCATGGACTGTAAACACTCAGCCCTGACTTCTCCTGCCTCCTTGTTTGAAACTAACATTTGTGTTAAATCAGAAATGTACAGACAAAACACGTTTACTCAACAATTTAGCAAGGGTTAACTATGCTAGCTGTGTTAGCCTACATGATGCAGTTTGGTGAACTGAAAACAAATACAGACTTACCTTCAGAGTTATTTATGTAGTTGGACACATAAAGCTTTAATCCTTTGTCTTTCTTAGATGTGCGCTTTAGACAAGGTCTGAATAATTCGGTACACATCCTTGACTGTCGGCAAGTCATGCAGAGATTGTGTAAAGATCGTCATTCTGTGGCTGTGAACCGGAAGTGCGCCCTCTGGCCCATGAATGCGGAAGTGCTAGAAAGGAAGTCCGTGGCATATAGCCTATTCACTCTACAAATCTCAACATCCTCAATTTTGAGTGGAACATCAACAGTTTTCTTTTTATTACCGAATATCATGTAATTAGTTTTCTCTAGATTTAATGATAATTTATTTATTTTAAACCAAGTTTGTATCTTGACAAATTCTGTCTTTATCAATTCTAACATTTGTTCTATATCTTCACCTGAACAGAAAAAAGTGGTATCATCAGCGAAAAGTACACATTTAAGGAGTCCTGACACATTTACCAAGTCATTCACATATAAAATAAAAAGCTTTGGTCCAAGTACAGAGCCTTGGGGAACTCCACATGTGATATTACAGAGGTCAGATCTTACATCATTTATTTGTACAAATTGTTTCCTATTTTTTAAGTAGCTAGATACCCACTGTAATGCTGGTCCTCTAATACCATATTTGTTCAGTTTTTCAAGGAGAATGGTGTGATCAATAGTATCGAATGCTTTTTTTAAATCAACAAAGATACTGATACAATGTTGTTTTTGATCGACAGCAGTAGTTATTTGTTCCATTAATTCCATGAGAGCCATTGATGTAGAGTTTTTTGATCTAAACCCATACTGACTGTTGCTTAGAATATTTTGTTTATCTATAAATTGGTCTAGTCTGTTTACAAATAGTTTTTCAAGAATTTTTGAAAACTGTGGTAACAAGGATATAGGTCTATAATTGTTGAATACACATTTATCACCATTTTTAAAAAGAGGAACGACCTTAGCTACTTTCATATTATCTGGAAAAATTCCTGTTGAAAATGATAAGTTACATATGTATGTGAACGGCTCAATAACATGGCTCATTATGTCCTTTACAAACATCATATCCATGTCCACCCAGTCTTTCGATCTCTTGTCTGTAAGATGTTTTACTACATTCATTATTTCCTCTTTGTTAGTTCCATTTAGGAAAATACTATTTGCACAACCTGTAATTGAGTGGATCATATTTTTATCTACTTTTGGTATCTTAGCTGCAAGGCTTGATCCAACATTCACGAAATATTGATTAAATCCATTTACAATTTCATTTTCATCATGAACTTCATCGTTGTCTTTTACAAAATATTTTGAAATACCAGTTTTTGCTTTATGATTCTTCAGTACACCATTCATTACTCGCCATGTTGCTTTCATATCACCATTAGTTTTATCTAATAATTTACTATAATATTCTTTCTTATGTTTCCTTATAATCCCTACTAATTTATTTTTATACTTTTTATATTTTTCTTCTGCGCTCTGACTTCGCAATTTCAAGAAACATGAATACAAATAATTCTTTTTTTTACATGCATTTCTTAACCCTTTTGTCATCCATGGTTGATCATTCGTATTTCTCTTTGTGTAATTTGTTTGCACACAATTCTTTTCATACAGGGTTTCCAAGATATTCATAAACTCATCATATGCTCTGTTCGCATCATCAACATACACATCATTCCAGTCTTGTTTATCCAGATCCTCTTTCAATTTTTCCAAAACTTTTTTTGATGTGTTTATGATCTTTTTCTTCGTTGTGACTGCTTTTGTGATATTTTGATCATTTTTAAAGATTGTGAAAACTGGTAAATGATCACTTAAGTCGGTCGTTAAGATACCACCTATCACATCCCCATTTGTTATATTTGTGAAAATATTATCAATTATTGTCAAAGTCAAAGTCAACTTTATTGTCAGATCTGCAATATGTACAGTACAGGACATACACAGGACCGAAATTGCGTTTCTCTCAGTCCCTCGGTGCAACAGTAAACATCTAAACATTGAAACACTGAAACATATAATAATAGACATAAGCATAAAATAGTAAAACTAACACTGTCCTGAGTTTTTTGCATAGTGGTATAAGAGTATGAAAATTTGTGGCACTATGAGTTGTAATTCTTGTTGGCTTTGATATCAATGGATACATATTTAAACTGTACATTGAGTTTATAAATGTGCTTATGTTATTTGAATCTGTTTTATTTCCCATATCAATGTTAAAGTCTCCACACAAAAAAATATTTTTATTAAAACTCTTCTCCATTAGTTCCAAGATTTTATCAGTGAATATTTCTATATTTGCTCCTGGTGATCTATATACACAACTTATTATTATGTTTTTATCGTTTTTGTTTATAATTTCTATTGTTATCATTTCCATAATATTATCAACTATTATTGACATTTCATTATTTAATTTACATTTTATTTCATTATTGACAAATAGTGCGACACCACCACCTCTTTTATTATTTCTGTTCATATGATATAATTCATACCCCTCGATGTGAATATTACTTGTGTTATCATCATTAAGCCATGTCTCTGACAGCGCTATTATCGTAAAAGTTCTATTTAATTGTTTTAAGTAATCTGTTATTTTGGATATGTTTGCATTTATACTTCTGCTATTAAAGTGAATAATGGAGAGAACTCCATTTGATATATTGATGTCATTAAACTGCTCTTCATTATAATATTCGCTATCTTTTATTACAGGAAAAAAATGTGCATCAATCACATTTTCAACATTATATATTTTTGGTTCTGAGTCTTCATATGTTGTCATGTTCTAATGTATTTGTTCATTCCACTGTATATTTTATCCATTTTGATTGTGAGTTGTTTCATTGATTTGTAATTTTTCATCTCTTGAATTCATCTGTCACTGCAACTAGACTATGACGTTATTGTAACAGCAATTTAAAAAAAAAAAAATCATTTTTTACTCGTGTCTAGCTATTTTGGATCCAATACCTGTTCCTTGTCAGAATAATTTGGCAAAATGTATTCAAAGCCAACATGAGAGTGGTTCTCTGGTGTTGGGGGGTCCATTTTAAATCTGGACATTAGGATGCAACTCTTTAAAAACCATGTTCTATGCCAGGTTTTGCACAACCACCTTTGAGACTCTTCCTAGCTCCACACTTTGACAAGACACATGCCTTGAAGGACCCCCACGCCAGCCACTGCCTCAGAGATCTCCATGACCAAGCCTGTTGCAGACCTCACAAATACCAAGCCTGCTACAGAGCCCCCACGAACATCAAGCCTGTTGCAGACCTCACAAACACCAAGCCTGCTAC
>JBBPBX010038524.1:0-11134 GCA_038048925.1 Garcialebias charrua
GGTGGCGTGCTGCTGACCTCAACTCGGGATGTTGTGAGTCGGTGGGCGGAATACTTCGAAGACCTCCTCAATCCTACTGGCACGTCTTCCACTGAGGAAGCAGAGCCTGGGGACTTTGGGTCGGGTTCTCCGATCTCTGGTGCTGAGGTCGCCGAGGTGGTTAAAAAGCTCCGCGGTGGCAAGGCTCCGGGGGTGGATGAGATTCGCCCGGAGTTCCTTAGGGCTCTGGATGTTGTAGGGTTGTGTTGGCTTACGCGACTCTGCAATATCGCGTGGACATCGGGGGCAGTTCCCTTGGATTGGCAGACTGGGGTGGTGGTTCCCCTATTTAAAAAGGGGGACCGTAGGGTGTGTTCCAACTATAGGGGGATCACACTCTTAAGCCTCCCTGGTAAGGTCTATTCAGGGGTTCTGGAGAGGAGGGTCCGTCGGATAGTCGAACCTCGGATTCAGGAGGAGCAGTGTGGTTTTCGTCCTGGTCGTGGAACACTGGACCAGCTCTACACCCTCAGCAGGGTCCTGGAGGGTGCGTGGGAGTTTGCCCAACCAGTTTACATGTGCTTTGTGGACTTGGAGAAGGCATTCGACCGCGTCCCTCGGGGGGTTCTGTGGGGGGTACTCCGGGAGTATGGGGTACCAGGCCCTTTGATAAGGGCTGTTAGGTCCCTGTACGACCGGTGTCAGAGCTTGGTCCGCATTGCCGGCAGTAAGTCAGGCTCGTTTCCGGTGAGAGTTGGACTCCGCCAAGGTTGCCCTTTGTCACCGATTCTGTTCATAACTTTTATGGACAGAATTTCTAGGCGCAGCCAAGGTGTTGAGAGGATCCGTTTTGGTGACCTTAGAATCGCTTCTCTGTTTTTTGCAGATGATGTGGTCCTACTGGCTTCATCAGTTCGTGATTTACAACTTTCACTGGAGCGGTTTGCAGCCGAGTGTGATGCGGCCGGGATGAGGATCAGTTCCTCCAAATCCGAGGCCATGGTCTTGAGCCGGAAAAGGGTAGCATGCCCTCTCCGGGTCGGGGAGGAGGTCCTGCCCCAAGTGGAGGAGTTTAAGTATCTCGGGATCTTGTTCACGAATGAGGGAAAACTGGAGCGTGAGATCGATAGGCGGATAGGTGCAGCGTCCGCAGTGAAGCGGGCGCTGTACCGGTCTGTCGTGGTGAAGAGAGAGCTGAGTCAAAAGGCAAAGCTCTCAATTTACCGATCGATCTACGTTCCCACCCTCATCTATGGTCATGAGCTTTGGGTTATGACCGAAAGAACAAGATCTCGGATACAAGCGGCTGAAATGAGTTTTCTCCGCAGGGTGGCTGGACTCTCCCTTAGAGATAGGGTGAGAAGCTCAGTCATCCGGGAGGGACTCGGAGTAGAGCCGCTGCTTCTCCACATCGAGAGGAGCCAGTTGAGGTGGCTCGGGCATCTGGTTAGGATGCCTCCTGGACGCCTCCCTGGTGAGGTGTTCCGGGCATGTCCCACCGGGAGGAGACCCAGAGGAAGACCCAGGACACGCTGGAGGGACTATGTTTCTCGGCTGGCCTGGGAACGCCTTGGGATTCCCCCAGAGGAGCTGCTCCAAGTGGCTGGGGAGAGGGAAGTCTGGGCCTCCCTACTTAGGCTGCTACCCCCGCGACCCGACCCCGGATAAGCGGAAGAAGATGGATGGATGGGATCTAGTAGAGTGATGTATGAATGGGTAAATGAGGCTTTGAGTGTCTTGATAAGATAGAAAGGCGCTATATAAGTGCAGCCCATTTGCCATTTAAAGGGCACTTTGTTCATCTTCATTTATGTCGAAACCAAAGCCATTTCATACAGTGAATGTGTATTACTGTACTGGCAAAAAAGACAACACTGTGCAACCTGCTCTCTTCCATTTTGGTTAATATTCGCAAAAGAGAGGCGATTCACTCTTGTGTGTACTTACACAGAGTCCAGTGAAGTAAATTCAGGTGTATAAAAACAGAATGATTTGATAAAGTGGAAAAATGAAAAAAGATAACCCCAACTTTACACTATATCTGCCAAAGAATCAGAGGGGTGTCAGTAATAGTTCAACTTCATTCTAAAGCAGGGTGCCTAACACAACCAGTCAGTCGCAGACAGGTTTCTAGTCGGTCGCAAGAATTTTAGAACACAACTTGTTTTTTTTCTTTATTTTACACTTATTTTTTTATGTCCAAGCCTAGACTATAAAAGCGCCCAGCCTCTTTTTAAATTCCCACTAGAAACAACCAGGTCTCGTTCGCAATAATCACATGATACATAGTTCCCATGTGACGTCACATCTGTGTAACTTCCGGGTGGACCCTCATTCCGAGAGGCAGCACAGCTGACAGCGAGATCTAATGGATGTTCATTTTTCACGTTTTTTTTGTTGTTGTTAATTTCTAATTAATTGCAATGGTTACTTCGTGTTGGGTCAGTGGGTGTTCCAGTCGGGTAGACGTTTGGGCAACGCGCAGGTTTCACTTAATCAAAAAAAAAGTAAACGTGAAGGATTTATCTCATCGGAGAAGCTCACAGCAGCTCCATCGCTCTCTCGGATCTGCTCAGAAGACGTCGTGCTTTTGGCCGGTAAACAAAATATTCTACATAAATCATTTTGTGAAACAATGTTAGAGTACAACTGTCTGTGTGTTAGAGCTGTTTTTTTTTTTCATTATTTAGCAACACCGTCTTGCATGCTGTGGTTAGCTTAGCATCTCGCTAACGCGACAACGGCCTCCTCACGGTCTCGCCGGGACCGGCGGGGAGACCGTCCCAGTGGGAGAAGGAGGACGGGAGCCAAGTCGTGCGGGCGACGCGTCGGTCCCATGGGACGTGCCCCCGCGGCCGCGACGGATCCACGCCGTCCGACCTGAGCTCGACGGACCCTCCGCTCCAGATGCTAACAACATGCTAACTTCCAACACGGTAACACTCAAAGTGCTGGTTCTGGTCCGTGTTCAGCCTGGACTGTTTGTTGGCTGTGTGTTATTTTAGTTAAACCTTTTTTTAGCTGGTTAGATCTGATTGAGACAGTTTACACATCTTTTTTGGATTTAAAGCTGTGAAGCTCTGTGCTGTGAAGCCGGTGTGCGCTCCTCGTAGTAATTAAATAATTAATGATATCAGAGTAACTACTTTGTGACTAGTTGTCCGATTCGTCTGCCATGATTTCTTTCTCAAACTCATTTAACTCCGACCACTGCCATTTTGCTCTTGTTCCTTGGTGAAGCTGTGGTAGCTCGTGTTTTTGTCCGTATAATTTGCTCTGGTTGTTCGCGTCTGCTTGTTCGCCTGCTTGTTCGCCATCTTGCTTGCTTTTTCCGCCTTTAGATGTGGTGCGGAAACCGATATTGCGCAATACTGGGGGCGTGAGTGGGAACTATGTATTCTTGGGCGCTCTGACTTAAAACATTATCTCATGAGACTTACCGTAAGCTTCACATGCTCAAAACAAAGCAGAGTATGATCACTGGCTGACAAACAAGTTAACAGGCAAGCAAAATTTTTTATTTTCACCTGGAGTGGGAGGAGCCGAAGAGGACTATTGTTTTGTTGTTTTCTCAAATACGAAGTCTGTCTTACTTGTAATGCAAGCGCTGCCTTGTCCAAAAAAGGTAGCTTGGAACGGGATTTCAAGACCATGCACAAACACTACGAGATGGATTTCCCTCCTAAAACTGCTTCATGAACCCATAATGTCCAGGAGCTGAAAAACAAACTTGCAGCAAAGCAGTCAGTTTTCATTTGGCCCAACCCTAAAGGTAAGGCTGCTACAATAGCCTCATTCTGGGTCAGATTCATTCTGATGCAACCAAACAAAAAAATAAGTATTTCAGCGATGATGAGGTCATTAATGAATTCATTGAGGCTGTGGATGTTCTTCTTCGTGATTTTAAAAATAAAAGTGAGATTGCGGCTGCTATTAAAAATGTGAGAGGATGGCTGTGGATGTGCAGCTTAAAAAGAACATAGAACAATGCCAGTGGTTCTCTCTTCAATTTGATGAGTCAACTGATATGATGGATGTGGCCCAGCTGTGTGATTTTATCAGAATAACCTTTGCAGACATGAGTGCCAAGGAAGAGCTCCTTACCATGTTGCCTTTAAAAGGACACACAAGGAAAGATATGTTCGATGCATGTCCTTACATGTGGGTATTATAAGTGCAACTTGCCCCTCTTTAAAATAGTTTCTGTTACAACTGATGGCGCTCCAGCGATGACGGGTCACACCAGTGGATTTCTTGCACTGTGCAAGCAGATTGAATCATTCCCAGATATTGTGAACTTTCACTGCATGATCCACCAACAGGCATTGTGTGAGAATATTTTAAACATGAAAGAAGTGATGGCCGTCGCCATGAAAACTGCATGCTCTTTATGGGCCAGGAGTCTGCCGAGTCTCCTTACTTGGAGGAGGCAGGTGCAGACTACACAGAACTGCTGCTGCACAGGGATGTTAGGTGGTGTGTGTGTTGTGTGTGTTATGACTAAATAAGTAGATTTTGGCAAGCTGCCAACTTCAAAAGTAGATCTTGGTTCAAAAAAGGTTGGGCATCCCTGGTCTAAAGCAACTGCTCTTTCTCCAATGTGCACAACTCTAGTTTTTAAAGTGGTTTTGTTCCAGTTTGGATAGTTACAGGTTTAAATTCTCACCATTGAGCCCTGCAGTTGTGGGAGTTCCAGTGGTTTGTTTCTGATTGTCATATGAAGGTCCTATGTTTCCCAGATCCTGCAGAGGAAAAGCAGTGACTCAAATGACACTTTTAAACTTTTATACAAATGTTTACAGTCTGCAAAGTGTGTGAACTCATATCTCAGGTATAAATACCTGGTCCAGAAGGCCAAATTTTGGATACTCCTCCTCAGGATCTTTACTGCCGGGATCAGGGTGTTCCTTCATAAGGAAAACATCTCGCTCTTTGCTCTTAGAAAAAAAATAGATAAAAATAATATTACAAAATTAGTGGCATGGAAAATTTAATTGTATAGCATACTTTTTTTTCTCTGTGCTCCGGTGAAGTCAGACGTGTCTCCCGGTGCTCCGTCCACCACCCCACCTGCTTGCACTTCATCTTGTGAACCCTTAAAGAGCCTCTTTTTTGTTTTTCTGCATACCTTCCTAATTCAAAGGACTTGATCAGCTGGTCTCTCAACAAAATTGATCAACTTCGCCCGACAGGAGTCAGGGTAAGGAAGACCCTCGACGGAAACAAATTGGATTCATGATGGCAACTGGGGTTTTTTTGTGTTGGTTTTTTTGCTGTTTGGGTTGGTGAGTTGGGTTGGTGTGCAGATGTGTCGAAGCTTGGCAACACTCAGACTGAACTGTGTGGAGCTGTGTCAGAGCTGGAGCAGGCTGTTAGCAGGACTGTGAACTTTCTGGCAGAACCCATGAATGGTTGGGGATAATCTTGGAGAAGCTGTGAGGTCGACTTTCAGCGTAAGGAATCAATTTGGCAGTTTGACATCCCCATCAGAGAAATGTACCAGCGAGACTTTAAAAGGCAGAAACATCAATTTATGAGTTCTGCCTGACCCAAACTGTGGCCTTGACGGTGGACTTATCTCTATTCCTCCTGGTATGTTTTGAAAAAACAAAGATGCTTTGTCTGTCTCCTCACTCCTCCCTTCCCCAATGCCGTGGACATGTGACAGAACCTCACCCGAGCTGATGATAAATAACACCTCTTATCTGGACAATAGCTGAGAGGGGGCGCTCTGGACAATGCTACGACCTTCCCTTAAAATTCAATGTCTTCACCGCCCTATATGTACATGTATCACGACTATGTGCTGTTCTGTGGTAGGTTTTATTTGATGCCTCAAATTGTGCTCTGACTAGGACAACGTGTGAGAGATCTGTTTTTTTTTTAAATACCGTCTCTCCTCATGTTTTCTTCCCTTTTCTCATCTAAGCAAAATATTACTCTGAATAAGAATAAGAAAAGGCCGCGCTTTTTATAGTAGCAGCTTTGTGCACTCCGTCCATCTTTAGGACAACTGTACGTACATGTTCTTGTTGTATCTTGGTGCAACGATAATAAAGCTTATTCTGATTCTGATTAGTACACAGTGCAATCCAAAGTGCTTTACACATACAAATGCAACTCCATTAAAAGAAAGAACTACTGTATATTAAAAAGAAAATAATTGCATTAAATTTAGGAGTTTGTAAAAAGGACTCTTCTTCTTCTTTCGGCTTCTCCCTTCGTCAGGGGTTGCCACAGCGAACTAAGTCGCACAAAGATTTGGCAGTTGTTTTTACACCGGATGCCCTTCCTGACACAACCACAGACCACTGAGCAACCACAGCCCTCTGTGTGGAGCAGAGAGCTGATATCTAGGGTTCCCAGGGGAGCAGATGGTGTGGGTTAAGGGCCTTGCTCAAGGGCCCAGAGTGGGGCAGATGAGGGTGGAGACAAGTGTGACCGCTTCACTTATCCCACCCACATCTTTGATGTTGTCGGTACCGGGGCTTGAACCGGCGACCTTCCGATCACAAGTGCACCTTCTTAACCTCTGCGCCACCACTCTCACTTTGTTTGTAAAAAGGACAATTTTAAATAATTTTTAAAAATAACAATTAAAACAGACAGTTAAAACAAAAAAAAATAAAAAAAATTATGGGAAAGTTGCAGCAAATAGTTATGTTTTTAGTTCTGATTTAAAGAAACCAACAGTTTCTAAACGTCACAGGTTTCCAGGCAGCTGGTTACTTTATAAGCAAAGTAAGAAACGGTACAGTTGTCCCACGCTACTTCGTGGTTCGTTTTTTGCAGACTCGCTCTATCGCGTTTTTTCAAAATAAGATTGGACATTGGCTGATTGATGAATGAGCCGCATGAACAGCATGAAAATTTTATTTAAAATAATTTATTTTAAATTTTGCATCTGCTGCACCTTTGTGCAGCCCACACTGCAGGAGAAACTTCCAACTGCAACATGTCACATCTCCTCTCTGCAGCAGAGAAGTGGGCGTGGCCGAGCGTGCTGGCAGGTGGCAGAGAGTTGGAATAATGACATTCTGTGCTTTTTTGGAGCGTTTAGAGTTTAGAAACATTGTTTAGAATATTGCAAGAGTGTGAGAAGGATTTTAAACGCCTTATATATAGCGAGGAATAAACATTTCAACAACCTGTGACTTTGCCAGTTCTCCCATTTGGAAATCATGGAGGGGTCTGAAATTTTCATCTTAGTCCACGGTGAGAGACATAATTTAAATTAAAAAATAACAATCCGGAATGTATGATTTTTTAAATAATTTATTTCTGTGTTACTGCTGCAAATAAGTATTGAACATCTGCCAATCAGCAACAATTCTGGCCCTCAAAGACCTGTTAAGGCCGAGATACACTCGAGCGTCCTCACGATACGCCTATACGCAGCGTACGTACGTCAAGGCAAAAGCGTAACCCCGCGTAGCCCCTCAGGGCACGTACGCGCAAAGCTTTTTTTTTACGTCCGCGTGCGCGATACGCGGTGTCTGACCATAAACTTCCCTGGCGCCGGACTGTTTTGTATGTTACACAAATGAAATAAATTCCCCTTCTTTATCGCTGATCGGGCCTTTTCTTTTGTTTTTTTGCCTAAAGTCAAGTAACCGCTTCTTCCTCCGTTCACTCCATGAATGAATTCAGGTCCTACCTGGTGGTGCGCAATGTTTTAAAGGGGACCACATATTGGTTTTTTAAATTTTTATGGTATGTCTGTGTGCTATCCAGACCCCGTTCATTCAATTTAATACAAAAAATAATTCTTAGATAATAAATTATACCCTTTTTAATTCTGCCATTTCTAACTTCCGTTCTAAACGACCTGTTTATGATAATGAGCTCTGAAGTCCACGCCCGTCAAAACTCTGTCTCCGCCCTCTGTAACTGCCAGTATCTCAAATCTGTTGTTGTTTTAAAATTAGCCTTTTTTTATTACTCGTTTGACTTACTGTTAGTGCTAGCTTAAAAAATAACTTACCGAAAGCTGTTTGTGTGCGCCGCCATTAGCTGCTCCTTTTTATCATGCCCTCCCGAATCCGAGCTCTTCCTCCTCCTTCGGTAACAAACAGCCCGCGTAGCTCCTGCTAGTTGCATGCAGCGCTTTGGTCCACGGCTGGCTGCACATCCAATCCAGACAAACGCAAAGAGTGTTTCCAGTTAATTTGTCCATATGAGGCAACCTAACCTCTGACCGGACCGGACCCACACTGTCCTCAAAAGCCAGCAGCTAACTGCAGCCCGATCTCTCCGGAAAAAAAAAAAAAAAAAGATGCCGCGACCGGGAAGCGAACCCGTGTCCTTCGGATAACGAGTCCAATTCACTACCTCTAGACCAACCGGGCAGTTATGCAAAAAGCAGTCTTTCATCGTATAAGAAACAATCACAACCACCTACATTTAGAACGCTGAAGTTTTGATTAGATTTTGATGAAGTGAAAGGTATTCTTAAAATAAATAAGTTGCTAATCTGAAAATATATCGATCAGTGGTGCTTGATGGTACAGACTGTCGTCCCGCGAGTAAGTGTGTGTGTGTGCACAGTTTTCTGCCGGCTGCGCGTTGGGAGCGATATTACACTAAAAATTGAACTAAAACGTAAAAATAACAATTATAAAGTATTATTATGTCGATGTATATATCTAGTTTCACCCCGATTTCTCCGAAACAAAAGGCTTTAAATAAAAAGGGGGAAAAAAAACGATGCCGTTGACAAGATGCGAACTCTGGTCTCCTGCGTGCCGCTCAAGTGTCGTAACCGCTCAACCAAACTGACAGTTGTGCAAGAGCAGTCCTTCATCATATAAGAAACAAGTCCAAACCGCGAGAGTGTGTGTGCACAGTTTCAACGAGACAGAGTTCATTCAAACAAGGTAATAAAACATTCTGGTTTTACTCAAGATGTGCTGCTGGCTGGAGCAGGGCTGAGCCCATAGCCCCCCCGGGGGCTAAATAAATGAATAAATAAATAAATGACCGCCAGGTCAGTTCCTAAACTGCTCGGCAACCGTGACGTTTTTTATACTGAAGTGGGTTGAGCCGCACCAGGGGTTGCTAGGTGAGGGGCTGGACTCAGGTTTGGTGTGGGTTGTGGCTGCGGTTTGTGACGTCACAAACCGCAGGAAGTGCAATCGGAGTGTTTCTATCTAAGATAAATAAATCTACTTAGAGTAAATAAACCACTGGGTGCATTTTTTTAGCACTAGGACTGTTTTTTTATGAAGTACATACCCAAAGTTCAGTAAAAAAAACATTAAAAAGTGAATTTTGAATGTGTGGTCCCCTTTAAATATCCCTGGTGGACTGTGTGCTGCAGGAAAAGCACTCCCTGTTATTATTTTTATTTCTGAGAGAACTTTTTACAACATATATAGTAGAAACACCGCATGAACACCGCCGCGGTCTTCACCGAGCTACATGAGCTGGCTGTCAATCATTTCAGTAGGCGTGTCAGCAAGTGACCAATCAGCGAGCTCAGTTGAGTCCCCTCCGTGCGCAGCTGCTCATATTACAACAAGGAGAACGCGAGCCTTTGAAAGCTGATAGTTTATGAAGTATAGCAGCAAAATACATGCGCACAAAATGCGCGCGTAGAGTGGCGTACCTGAGGACGCTTCAGTGTATCTCGGGCTTAGTCCGCCTCTAAAAAGTCCACCTCCACTCCACTTATTATTCTAAATTAGAAGCAACTGTTTGAGGTTGTTAACTGCAAAAAAACACCTGTCCATCCCACACAATCAGTAAGACTCCAACTACTAACATGGCTAAGACCAAAGAGCCGTGCAAAGACACCAGAGACAAAATTGTGGACCTCCACAAGGCTGGAAAGGACAATGGGGCAATTGCCAAGCAGCTTGGTGAAAAAAGATATACAGTTGGAGCAATCATTAGAAAATGGAAGAAACTAAACATGACTGTCAATCTCCCTCGGACTGGGGCTCCATGCAAGATCTCACCTTGTGGCGTATCAATGGTCCTAAGAGAGGTGAGGAATCAGCCCAGAACTACATGGGAGGAACTGGTCAATGACCTGAAGAGAGCTGGCACCACTGTTTCCTAGATTACTGTGGATAATACACTAAGACGTCATAGTTTTAAATCATGCATGGTATAGAAGGTTCCCCTGCTTAAATCAGTACACGTCCAGGTCCGTCTTAAGTTTGCCCATGACCATTTGGATGATCCAGAGGAGTCTTGGGAGAAAGTTATGTGGTCAGATGAGACCAAAATAGAACTTTCTGGTCTTAATTCCACTCGCCGTGTTTGGAGGGCGAAGAATGATGAGTACCATCCCAAAAACACCATCCCTACTGTGAAGTATGGGGGTGGAAGCATCATGCTTTGGGGGTGTTTTTCTGCACATGGGACAGGACAACTGCACTGTATTAAGGAGAGGATGACCGGGGCCATGTATTGTGAGACTTTGGAGAACAACCTCCTTCCCTCAGTTAGAACATTGAAGATGGGTTGTGGCTGGGTCTTCCAACATGACAATGACCCGAAGCACAGCCAGGAGAACCAAGGAGTGGCTCTGTAAGAAGCAGATCAAGGTTCTGGAGTGGCCTAGCCAGTCTCCAGACCTAAACACTAAAAAAATCTTTGGAGGAAGCTCAAACTCTGTGTTTCTCAGCAACAGCCCAGAAACCTGACTGATCTAGAGAAGATCTGTCTGGAGGAATGGACCAAACTCCTGCTGCTGCAGTGTGTGCTAACTTGGTGAAAAACTACAGGAAACCTTTGACCTCTGTAATTGCAAACAAAGGCTACTGTACCAAATATTAACATTGATTTTCACAGGTGTTCAAATACTTATTTGCAGCAGCAACAACACACAAATTATTTAAAAAATCATACATTGTGATTTCTGGATTGTTATTTTTTAGATTGTCTCTCACAGTGAACATGCACCTGAGATGAACATTTCAGACCCCTCCATGATTTCTAAGTGGGAGAACTTGCAAAGTCACAGGGTGTTCAAATACTTATTTTCCTCACTGTACAGTGTTTCCCCTACCATTATATAGGCGGGGCACAACGCCCCGTCAATAGAACCGAGCGCCGCCTCCCGAAGCCCCCCTCCCACTCCAACCACCTGTCGGCACTGACGTAATGCTAAACTAGCAGCTCGCAATGCAGGTGCACTAGCTGAAAA